>BTPG01000003.1:179576813-179597430 GCA_036245525.1 Semisulcospira habei | reverse complement strand
TGAGCTGCTTTTTGCTGATGATGCTGCCCTCGTTGCACACACAGAGAGAGCCCTGCAGCGCATCACGTCTTGCTTCGCAGATGCTGCCCAGCTCTTTGGACTCGAGGTCAGTCTGAAAAAGACAGAGGTCCTCCATCAGCCGGCACCCAAGACAGTGTATCGCCCTCCTCACATCACCATTGGCGAGTCTGAACTAAAGTCAGTGCACCAGTTTACTTACCTTGGCTGCATTATCACGTCGGACGCCAAGCTGGACAAGGAGCTTGACAGCAGGCTGGCAAAAGCGAACAGCGCTTTCGGGCGACTTTTCAAGCGGGTGTGGCACAATCAACAGCTGAAAACAGGCACCAAGATCAGCGTGTACAGAGCTGTGGTCCTCACCACCCTGCTGTATGGTTCCGAGTCCTGGGCCCTCTACCGCAGCCAACTACGACTCCTCGAACGCTTCCACCAGCGCTGCCTGCGTACCATCCTGGGCATTCACTGGAGTGACTATGTCACCAACGTCGAGGTCCTTGAACAGGCTGAAACTGTGAGCATCGAGGCTTTGCTGCTGCGGACACAGCTCCGCTGGGCGGGGCATGTCTCCAGGATGGAGGATCATCGCCTACCAAAGATCACCCTGTTCGGCGAGCTTGCTACTGGACACCGTGACAGAGGGGCACCAAAGAAGAGATACAAAGACTGTCTCAAGAAGTCACTTAGTGCCTGCCAAATCGACCACCACCAGTGGTCTTCGCTTGCTGCGGACCGTGACACCTGGCGCTCCACCATTTACAAGGCAGCTGTCTCCTTTGAGGACTCTCGCAGAGCTAGCCTTAAGGACAAGCGGCTCAGGAGAAAAAACAGAGATGCCGCAGCTCAGAACCCTGGCCAGACCTTCCCCTGCAGCCACTGCGGTCGAACCTGCCTGTCTCGGATTGGCCTCCGCAGCCACGAACAAGCCTGCAGACGTCATGGGCAACTCCTATAAAATCTTCGTTCGCGAAGTCAAGCCAAGAGAGAGAGGAGTACACGGACAAAGAATCAGATAATAATTTTGGGAATAACTCTTTTATCAAATGCCTCCTTTTAAAGTATAAACTGTATGCGATGGGTTTTCTGAAAACCCATAAAATCCGATCGTTTGGGAATATATTGACGAGCAAAAGAAATGCGACATATTTGGGATCATCGGAAACACTGGCTTCAGTGTCAGTATGATTCGTCAGTATGATTCGTCAAAAACACAATTACATAGGCATAAATTTACATGTCTTCAGTCTTGACGCCAAATGTTACGTTCCTGAGAGTTGTCATTGCTAAGCTAATAGCTTCCAGTCGATCAATGATTGTGTTTCTGCCATGTAACTCTTAACCCGTTCAGCCCTGACACACTACAGCAGGAGATGGATCGACCATGATAATTCAAGGATAGTGCCAGATTAGCTTGGCGCCTGTAGGCGCCAAGCTAATCTGGCAGTACCCTTGAATTATCATGGTCGATTCATCCCCTGCAACAGGTGCATAGTCGTTAGATGACGCCTCCAAAATTTGGGAAATACGTGCGTCGGGCTGAATGAGTTAAAAAGAGATTCTGCTGACTTTAGGAACAACCCTCGTGCCCAAAGTCTTACACAGAAGCCACCGATTGCCCTCGAATTAATTTTGAGTTTTGTGAAGATGACAGGGTGGAATTTACGTCGGTATTCTTCACGAAGTGACTAGTCTCCACACTGCTCGCTCGTTCACATACCTGGAAAATTAATGGCCACCAGAATTAGTATCAAGTGCGCGCTCCAGACGACATGATCGGAACCAAGGGCAGTAACTCAGCCGTGTAATAAATGTGACCACAATACAAGAGGCATAGATTTGCATGTGCCCCTGCAGCCGCAGGGGCACATAGGAAGCTATGACTCTTGCAGAATTAAATCGTTCCTGAATAATTTCTACCTGACTGGTAAGAATTAAAGGGTGCCGGGATGAACATTCTATGAATTACGAGATATTTTTTGGAAAGCGATATTGTGAAACCCATGACGAAAGTTCTCGGTTCAGTAATCAATTTAAATGTCTCAGATGGATATAAATTAAACTGATATGTACGGGTTTTCCAAAATACCCCTGTGGCGATAAAACTGAACTGTTATAATTCCTAAAGTGTGTGCGCGAGTATGTGGACACATGTGCCTTCGTGCGAGTGCGAGCGTGTCAGTGTCTGCGTATCAGCCTGGTACAGCTCTGACAAAAAGTAATAACAGATCACAATGATTAAATATCTGCATGATAGATGCAATCTTTATTATTATTATTATTATTATTATTATTACTATATTGTTGTTGTTGTTGTTGTTGTTGTTATTATTAATTAATTATTATTACATATTTATTAATTAACGTTTTTATTTATTTATTTATGTACTCATTCCTTATCTATTATTTATTTATTTATTTATTTATTGGTTTGGTTGTTTTTGTTGTTCTTTATTTTATTTTATTTATTTATTTATTTATTTATTTTTTTTTTTTTGGACAGACGGGGGTGGGGGGAGGGCTTGCATTCATGACGTGCGGCTAGTTAGACGCGTACATTAATTTCACACCTCCAGTTTCCTATCTTGAATATTTTTAAATCCGTGTTTTAAAATACCCTGCTCGTCGCTAAGTGACCTTAACACGCTAATCTCCCACTTTCCAAAAATATTAACGTTATTAACAATCTGTTTGCTGGTCTGTGATTTTGGACCTTACGGCTGCAAACCTTAAGGTCCAAAATCACGGACTAGCACAAATGTTCACCTTCGCATAGCTCCGTAAAGGAGAGACGGAGTTCTTTGCTTATCCCTAGCCCTATCACTCCTAGAAGGTATCTCATATTTTATAATTGTTTACTGCATATAGGACAATGGAATATTGAAAACATTGATGAATAAAACAGATGATTTAAATATTGAATCCGAAATAAATCGACTGAGAATTCTCAAGGGTACTGCCTGATTTAATCAGCGCCCTCTCACTATCCCGGTCGATCCAAATTTTCCGGCAGGTGGCGCTGCGAAAAGGAAGAGCTAGCGACGTGTCGAGACTTCTAATACAAATCAAGCTGTTATCTCCCTTAGAGGGAAAAGGTTTATTATAATTATCGGGGTTTATCGGCTAATATTGTCTCCCCCGAAAATAAACATAAAACGTGCTTATCTGCTCACGGCGTCTTAATAAACGGACAAACCCCAGATGGCTTCCTCCTTGTGCCGAGCCCAGACGTACATTTAAACGGGACAAAGGCAGCTTTTACTAAGAGGCATCTGCAAGTGTGACGTGTTTTGTAGTTATTGCTTTTCATTTTGCTCCCAAAAAGAAAGAAGGGAAAAAAAGAAAGAAAACAGAACTACAATTGTAAACAATTTGCGTAGCAAGATATAGAGATAGACTGCGAGCAAGGCATAGATTCTCATGGTCCCCCGCAGGTGCGGGGGCTCATGAGAAACTATGCCTTTTGTAGATGGAAGTGGCAGACTAAAGGGATGTCTTAATAAATGGTTTCTGTAGCCTTTTTGTAGAGCGAGGTTCAAGAGGGGAGATATAGCGCTCGTATACCCGGCCTGGCCCAGTCATGTAGAAGTCAAGAGGAGTTTGATTGGCCATGTTCCGCGCAGCAGGACCGCAGATATCTTTTTATTTTGTTTTGAATAGTGTAAATACGAAGGCACGAGATGAATGAATGAATGAATGAATGAATGAATGAATGAATGAACAAGCGAACGAATGAATGAATGAACGAACGAACGAACGAAGGAACGAACGAACGAACGAACGATGATGATGATGAAACGTTTTATTTACAGGATAAAGTTTTAGGCGAAACGCCTCTCTTACAAACTGTCCTGTTAGAAAATAAAAACGAACAGCAAATAGCAAGAGAAACACAATAAACTGAATGCAAGAAGATTGAAAAAGGAGATTAGTTGGAATATTATATGGCTCTCTGTTTCAAGGGAAATAATTGAAACATTACTGAAATGGCCTTTTTTCAACGTCCCCAACAGGTGTAAGAGACGGGTTGACGCTTTCTGCGACAATGTTTACAGATTATGGCACTTGCAGATAGTTGCCTCTGATGTATATGCGCATGTGTTGGTGTGAAGACGCACTTGAACCCAACAACTTTCAATAAATGTCTTTGAAACTGCGGGAATCCTGACCACAATGTTGACTGCCAAGCGTGTAAAATGCAGAGAAAATCCCAACAGAAACAGAAGACAGAAACACAGTTGTCCCTCTCTGGGCGTGTTCAGTTCTGTTTTTGAAAACTGGCGTTCTGTTCTCATTTTTCGTCCACTCAGCTCTGAGACTACATCAGTGACTAAATAGACCAACCATGCCTAGTTTCAGGATGATGCCAGAATTGCTTGCCGCTTGTAGAGCCGCCAAGCTATTTCAGCACCACCTGTGAATTATCATCGCCGACCTGTCTCTTGAAATGTGATGAGGTCCTTAGAGGATAGCTCGATTTTGTTTCAATTTTTATTTCGACCTCATGACTCGGGAGGGTGTTAAACCATAAACTGATTTACTTAGCGTTCTGCAAAATTCGCAATGCCTTCCCTCTTGTTGATCCATTTACATATTGGGAAAATTCGAACACCGCCCACCTGCAAGATGCAAAGAACCTCATGAATCCTCGCAAATGCGGGAACTCATGATGTTCTTTGCCTCTTGCTTTGCGGCCCATTTATAACCGTGTTCCTGTGACGGATAAGGTTATTTGGCATTGCGTTTTCCACCCTGCGCATCAAAGGCATACTGTATGTTCGTTGCTGGACGGGTGCATAGAGATATTTGGCACTGACGTCTCCATGGTCTCAAAGACATACTTTGTGGTCGTCGACGGTGCAAGGGTCGACTCTTCAGCTGCAAGATATGCGCCGCGAATGCAGTGTGAATGGGCAGGGGAGCCATCACTTAAATGGCGTCCGGGGTCTGCCCCTATTGTTGAAGCGGCGTGCCAGAAGACAAGGCAGGCCTGAACAAATAAACGGCATTGTTATCCAAATGTTATCTCCCCTGCAACACATTGCCGCTAGAGGGGGGCGCGGGTGGGCGATAGCAGCGCCATTCGTGCTCTGAAAATCCCAAGACTTCTTCAGTGGTCGCTGCAAGTCCAGACGGCGTCCTCAGTCAGAGACGTTCCTAAATTGCATGAAGCACAGATTATCATGTGTCCCTGCGGCCCGCAGGGACACATGAGAATCTATGCTTCTTGCAGCATGAGTGGGCTTGCTGAAGCAGTGACCTCTACCTGAGGAAACACAGAAGCATGTTCAACGATGATCGTGCATTTCTATGTGTAATAAGAAATAAGCATTATTCTACCCTGAAGACATTTTACCTCTGTGTATGTAATAGACGGAAGCGGCTGCCGATGAGACATGAACAGTGGGCCACGGACTCTTGGTATTTTATTGGTAAAAGCCGGCTGAGAAATTTCATTTTTACGAGGACCAGGGAAACGCACCGTCACATCTCGGGTTCACATTTGGTGGACAGTTGGCGAAGCGATGCGAGCTTCTGCTTTCTCGCCGAGTTCCACGAAGACCAGACAGACCGAAACAGTCGCAGACCTGAACCTTCACATCTACCTCAATTTGAGGCTTACCTTTCTCAATCTTATTATGTAAAGTTTACCCTACCTTTGTCAGAAAGTCATAGGTTCTTAGAAACGTCTGCGGCTGTAAATCTCATGTGAATCTAGAACTCTTTCCGATCAAACAAGGTGGTTGAGTGACTGACGAGTAAAGATCAACGTCGCAAGGCCTGCTTTGCCACCTCACTCCTTGTTTTTGTCGGTTACCACGCGCGAGTTAGTCAGTAATTCATTCAAGGCGCCCCGCATCAATAGCTGCGAAAGTATCATATAGCGTTGTTAGATTACTTATTGACTACGTTGTGAACTTAAAATTGTAAATAAAGTTTAAAATACATATACAGTGGTCTAGCTACCTGGCGGAGGGGCGTGGGGAAGGGGCTTAGTCCGGGCCGCATAAACAAATACAGATGGCCTCTCCACCCCCCTCTCCCAGATTCAACGTTAATATTTTGTAGAAAGAACGACACCCCCCTCCCCCACCCCCCATTCCGCCCCCCACCCCCCTCCCTAAAAAAAAGCCCCCATCGGTTTGAATTTTTGGAGTTGAAAGCTCGAAAAAATAAAATATCAGCAACGCTATACGTACCCCACCCCACCGCAACCCCCCATCACCCTCAATGCAGTAATCTCCCTATGCCACTGACGTAGTCTCTACACTCAAGAAGGTCAGCCCTATTAATCCATCTCAGTCCTGTTTTTATTTTCTGGCTGTCATGTCTTTATAGATTCGTGAGATTCTCACACTGAACGCACCAAGCGACCTTTCATTCCTTCATCTAACTGACAGTTTATTTTCCTCTCTAGTTTCTTCAGTGATCCGTTTACGTATAGAGCGCCTGTCAAAATTTCACCTTTACTAGCCAGACGGGCCCTTTGCCAGTTTACTTTACACCGGAGGAATCTACCCAGTAAGCAAACGACCCTCTGGCCGACATTCGCCGTAGGGTCCTTTACTTACTGGGTAGGAGGTTCTTAGCCTCGTATGCTCAATAGATCGGAGAGTTATACGCCGGATAATCCCCCCCCCCCCCCCCCCCCCCCCCGGACGAATAATTATCTATTTAACCAGGTTACAAAGTAAAGTAGGTAATAGCACTGTCAGGGGACAGTTTTTTTTTTTAATCTATTTAACCCTTTGCGTGTCGGTAGCGGTTTTAGTCGCGATGATTTCTACAAGAATCATCGCAACTAAAACCGTTACCGACAAGCAAAGAGTCAAAAGGCATAGATTCTCATGTGCCCCTGCAAGCCTGCGGGGGCACATGACGATAATATATGCCTTTTACAGAACATGAACAGTAGCTCTAACCCCTTCATCAACCGAACGCCTTAAACGGCTTCCATTTGCTAAAGCAGCGCAGATGTAATAATAAGCGCATTAAATAGGCGCTTTATCCCAATTGAAAATCGGCTCAAAGCGCCGCCGCGAACTGAACCCAACAAGCACGCTCATGTGAATCACGCGCATTCACTCACACACTGTACATAAACACAGAACATTCACGTGGTGCTAAGGGCAAGCTCAAGCGAGCTACTGTAGTTTTTGGAAATTCACAATCGTTTGTATTTGAAATTTGATTAAGTGGGCTGAAACTGATACCAAAGTTGTGGGGGAGGAAGAGCCGGAGTACCTGGAGAAAGAAAGAACCCCCATGTAAATGAAGGCCACCACGTTTCACAAATCTTCAGGGCGGCCTTCCCTTAAGAATCGTTGTCGCTTGCCGATGGGTCACATGCTCACTGTTGTACATTAGCAAAATGACCGCTCGGCCTCGGAAACAGAGATCGAAACTTCGACGGCAAATTCGAAATTTGTCTGTTCTTCTCTGAATTTGGACGTACGGTCCCCTGGGGATTAGGGATGTTATCCTCGTGAGGTTTTGTTTTTTTTTTCTCTCTCTCTCTGTTCTCCAAGGAGCATGTTGATGGTATGATGGAGCGCACATGGACCGTCCCGAGTCCTGAGATTGTGAATACCATCTTGAACAAACTGAACTAAACTGAACCGACAGAACCGTCCCTCCCCAACCTGCCCAGTTAACTCATTTAAGGTTCTCCTCATCAATAGCTGCGGAAGTGTCGTATAGCGTTGCCGCCGGCAACGCTATACGACACTTTCGCAGCTATTTATTGGGGGTGTCTTGAATGAGTTAACCTTGCAAGGACTCATGAGGATCTATGCCTCTTGTACGTATGGGATGCACGCTGTAGGCGAGTATACGTGCACGGCTGCCCTCAGTGAAGGCAGAAGACAGCAAGTCCATTTTGCTGGAAAGCGAGATTTTCATGGTATTGCAATGAAAATCTCGCTTTTGACAAAAATCGACTTGCTGTCTTTTTTTGTCTTTCCTGGAGCAGCCTGGTTCTAGCGGGGCCATGGTCTGTAAAGGTTTGGCGGGTCGGCCTCGCGTCTGTTTGTTTCTCTGTTGACTTAGCACCACGCCGAAAGGTCTTCTTCCAAAAACAAATCTATAAAAAATGCTTTCATTTCTGTGCTGGGGTCTGTGAGTGTGGACCTTATGGATAGACCCCGTATGGTCCAGAATCATGGGCCAGCACACCTACGAGAACCATAATATAATTCTTTTTTGGATTTGTGTGTCTGCGTCGGCATGACGTGCGCTCTTCAAAAATCCGATTTGCACTGCTCGAAAAGAGAACCTTTGAACGTTTGGGGCTTAACGTATTTTGTCCAACACGAGGGTGGTGTCAAAGACGTGGCTCCGAATAGGGTCTGAACAAGTTTTGAGCCCAGATGGGTTCGAAAACACGACCTTTCGGCGAAAGTATATGGGGAATTACTCAGCGCTGGACATACAAACGGTTAGATCCCCTGCCCCCTCCATTTGGGTGCCTGATAGGAGTGAGGGTTGGGGGGGTGGGGGTGGGGCAGGGGATCTAACCGATGTATGTCCAGCGCTGAGTAATTCCCCTTGGTATGCGTACTATTCTACCAGGCTAGCCTCACCTATCTGGTTTTTTTAGCAGTGTAGGTGGCTTGAATAGCAAGGGTAAAAAAAAAAAAAAGTAGCATTCGCAGTTAATCGACACAAATCTATTTTCAAGTTATAAGACAAAGGCTTGTCGGCACACATACAGAAAGAAGAGACGGTTAACTCATTCAAGACGTGCCGCCTCCAGATACGCGGCTTAAGCCGCGTATCCGGAGGCGGCACGTCTCGATTGAGTTAACTCATGTCGCATCTTTGTAACGTCTTCAAAGTCAAAACAGTGCAAGGCTCGGCTCAAACACGCGAGTTCTCTGAGAGGTCAGACAGATTTACTTCTCTTTGATTCGCCTCGCCTCTTCATTGTTCGGATAAATCGCGACGGTCTTGAACGCAGCACTCACTGACTTTCCACGCTCGATGCACGCAGATGAAAACTAGGGCCATCAAGAGGCATAGATCCTCATGAGCCGCCGCAGTTGCGGGGGGTTCATGAGTATCTATGCCTCTTGCTAATTCACATCTCTTCAGTCTGCATGAGAAAGTTGAATCACCAGTGAACTTAGAACTAGGAACTCCGTGCATTATTTGTCTTGGCCGATGTTGTAACAGAAGTGTAAACTCCTCCCGCCGACGCAGACAGCTTTGTTTAATTTTCTAAGTCTGACACCGATTGTCATTTTTTTTTTCTCTTCAGATATTTAATTTGCTTAACCCCGGTGTATTGCGTAAGAAAATGTTTCTTGCGGAATTTATAAATGACTTCGGCAATGCCTCCACCCCCACCCCCACCCCCACACCTCCACCACCACCCCAACCGCTACCCCCACCCCAAAAAAACCCATAAAAATTGAATACGCAACTGCTTATCTGTGGCAACTGAATCTCTGGCTCCTGGTGCCACACTAATGAGGCACTACCCTTAAGCAAATATCTATGTTGATGTAAAGACATATTGGACTCTTAAAGCCATTTCGCTGAAGAAGCATATGGATTATAATTCTGCAGGTCTGAAGTAGTGGTAGTAATAATAATAATAAATAATAATAATAATAATAATAATAATAATAATAGCATTTATATAGCGCTATAACCCAGCATTAAGGTCTAAAGTGGGTTAAAAAAAAAAAGAGCTTCTATTCTGTAGCTTGGATTAAAAATGTCCGGGCTTTTAATGTAATCCACTGTTTACGTCAAGGGAGGCGCAGATTTGACCTATTTATCGTTTACGGAAGAGTAGCAGCCTTAACTTGTTGCACTTTACATTTGAAAATAAAAACAGAAGTAAACAGCCACTCGACACATAAAACTGCATATGATCAAATCGGGTTTCATTTATATCTTATGATTTCAAGACACATCTTCAAAATGTCATGATCACGCCAAAGATTTTTTTTTTCTCTGTGCATATTGCCTTGTTGTGCGAAATACAGGCGTAACTCACTCAGGACGGCGAATTGCCTTGTTTTAGATTTTCTACCTAACGCATTCACGTAAGGGCTTTCTCGGGACGTCTGTTACGTACTGTTGGAGCCATACAAAAATGTGTGGCAGAGAAGAAATTGTGTACATTTATTGCCTTAAATCCATACGACTCCCTTCTTCTGAGGGACAGAAAATGATGTCAGTAAGCCAGACCCCTCAGGCAAGAGGCGTACATTCTCATGAACCTCCGCTGCTGAGGGGGCTGATGAGAATCTATGCCTCTTGCAGATGTACAGAACTGCCCGCGTGACTGCTGCGTGCGTGTGTCGGTGATTGGAGAGACGATTAGCGGTAATTAGCCGCCTGCAGTCAGGGGTTGAGAATGATTCTAAGGGGTCTGGCTTAGAATCATTCTCAACCGCCTCAAAACTTTCGCCGAGGAACTGCTGGCAGAAGAACAGGCTGGCTTCAGAGTTGGAAGAAGCACTGTAGAGCAGATTTTCAACTGCCGCGTCCTGATCGAGAAACATCTGCAGCATCAGCGCGAACTCTACCACAACTTCATTGATTTCAGGAAAGCATTTGATCGCGTCTGGCACGACGGACTCTGGCAAGTCATGAGATCGTTCAACATAGAGGAGGGACTGATCCAAATGATAGAAGCGCTTTACAAGAACGCCTGCAGCGCGGTTCTACTTAACAATCAGTCAGGCGAGTTCCTCAGGACGACGATCGGTGTCCGTCAAGGATGCCTGCTCTCTCCTGTCCTTTTCAACATATTCCTGGAGAAGATCATGCAGGAAACCCTCCACGACCACCATACTTCAATCTCTATTGGTGGCAGATCCCTGTGCAATCTTCGATTCGCAGACGACATTGACCTCATGGCAGGCAGCAATAGTGAGCTCCAAAACCTGACAGACAAACTTTCAAGTAGCGCAGGGTCTTATGGCATGGAGATCAGTACGGATAAAAGCAAAGTGATGATCAACACCACAAGCGACAGCAGCAGCAATATTCACATGAATGGCCAGAAGCTAGAAGAGGTCAATAGCTTCAAGTACTTGGGAGCCACCCTGTCCAAAGACGGTAGTTGCATAGCAGAGATCCGTATCAGGATAGGTACAGCAACATCCGCAATGGCCAGGCTGGACAGGATATGGCGAAGTAACTCCATCAGCTTCACCATCAAGTACAGGCTTTACAAGTCCCTCGTAGTGTCTATTCTACTCTACGGCTGTGAGACTTGGACACTGCTTGCAGACTCAGAAAAGAAAATCCAGGCCTTTGAGAACAAGTGCCTGAGGAAGTTGCTCCGCATCTCGTACCGCGAGCACAAGACCAACGAATATGTACGGAGCATCGTCACTTCCCTGGTGGGCCCACATGAACCCCTTCTGGCAACCGTGAAACGGCGCAAGCTTGCTTGGTTTGGCCACGTGACCCGACACAACACCTTGTCCAAGACTATCCTCCAAGGCACTCTCGAAGGAAGTCGTCGGCGAGGTCGTCAGAGAAAGAGTTGGGTCGCAAACATAAAAGAATGGACCGAACTCGAGATGCCAGACTTGCTTGCCACCGCCCAAAATAGAACTCAGTGGAGAGCACTGTCTGTTGCTGCTGCCTTTCAGTCCCCCCAACGCCCAGTTCGGGCAAGGGACTGATGATGATGATGATGATGAGTCAGGGGTAGGCAAGCTCCGCCATGATGAAACAGCTTGTCTCGCGGGATTTATGGATTTCTCGCGCGCGCTCGTGCCTGTCTCGTGGCCTCCTGCCAACCAATCGGGGCCGCCGTTACGATGACGGATTTATATCCCCCAGTTAAATACGTGATGTGTTGCGATTTGCTTTTAAGGTTTTGATGCTGCGTGTCTGATCTGAAATATGACATTTAGCCTTCCAGTCGCAGCAGCCGTTGATGCCTAAACGGCCGTTAATTGTGCCGTTTCATTGCGAGATGTTCCATAGATCATATCATTTATTTCTTATAACAAATATACATGACGATGTTATTACAGTGGGCCAACGTCGGCCATATTTATACCGATATAGGCTATTTGTCTTCTTTCAGGTTCTTTACACGTTTTCTCACTGGCCTGTGTTACGTACTAGTGGTCTTAGTGTCATGCAGGCACACTCATGTAGCGTTTTTTTTTTTTTTGTAGACAAACCTCATTCAGTTGCATCTCACCACACGTGGCTCAAGGTTGTAGACCACACTGGAGTAACAGTTCCAAAGTACTTTATTCTCAAAATGCACTCCCAGCACAATGCATCCACACTTTGATGCACTATCTCTCACAAATGCATCCTCATTTTGATACACTGTCTTACAATGCATGCACACACTTTCTAACAATCTCTCTCACAAATTTCTAGAATAATCCCGCAGATTACACAACTCAGCCAATGGGAATAGAAAACGCCAAATCATTAATATTCATTAAAAAGAACACTCTAGATTTTTCTACAATCTACCACTAATATCTAGGTGCATTTTTTGGGTAAACGTCATGAACTGTAACAACATGAGTACTACAAAAACTTTGACATCATGTTTGAGGTCACTCAGTAGAACAATCACAATTTTTTCCAGAACCTTCCAGGTTAATCAAGTTCGATTTTGCTACAAATTAGCGGAATGTGGAACATTCTAGTCACACACACACACACACACACACACACACACACACACACACACACACACACACACACACACACACACACACACACACACACACAAACACACACACACACACACACACACACACACACATACACAAATCGATCGCAATTCGCCGTGCAAAAGAAAACGAAATCATACTAAAAGGTACGTGACTCTAATCTAAAATAACTGAATATCGGATCTTTTCCTATGACAAACACACACATGCACTAAAAAGAATAACACAGCTACAAACGTAACAGCCTGGCTCTATTCGATTTTCCCCCATGGTCGCCCGTTTTCAAGGCAACAGGAGTACCCCTGTCACATGTTGCCAAGATAACATATGATAAATACACTTCCATATTGCATGTTACGATGACAACGTTACTCGCTCAGCAAAGCGTTCTCCACCAAATCAATCTTTGGCCAATCACATTCCTCGGTACAAACATACCCTAATCTTTATTCAGTCAAACCTCTAAACATTAATATACCAGTAAATAAATAATTTAGGGGCTACACAACAATATGAACTATATGTATGTGTTCTGTGATACCGCGGGTACCAGTTTCACAAAAAATAACTGAAAAATTCTATAAGTTAGATAATATTAACGACAGTAAACATCAATTGAAGGGAAGGCCCTATCACGTACTGACCGTATTCAAAATGAAAAGAAAAAGCTGGATAAATAAAAATTGAGGGAGTTACACAACAAAATGACTATAAGCACGCGTTGTGTTTGGCCTACATTACAATTTCATACAAAAGAATGACTGAAAATGTGTTAAATTAAAAAATACCTGAGCGAAAAATTCCAGGCGAATGCAGTTCGCGCGAGGTTATTGACTGATAGTCGGAAGTATGGAGATTTACGTCCTCTGAATCTCTATGTCACACGTAAAGTTTGGGATATTCTTAAAGGTACACTTCACGCTTATACTTTTTACAGTTGCAGACACAATGTGTGTATTACGAATAGGCGGCTTTGCCAGTGGTTCTCGTCACCTCTCGGTTTCCGATCAGGGGAGGGAGGAGGGGTGGTGGTGGTGGTGGGGGGGGGGGGTATGGGGGGGGGGGGGGTCAATGTCGGGGGTAAGAGTGTCGGGGTAAAGTCTCTAGGCGACAAGAACCACTGGCAAAGCCAAACGTGTAATACAAATAATAATGTAGCTTTGGAAAAAGCGTTTCACATTACGACACATTTCCACCAATAAGACCATTCATTTCCCGTTTTCAGTATGGCGCTTTGATTGTCAGCCAATAGCAGCCATCGATATACCGATATAGGCTATATATGGCTGTGGAATAAGTGTTTCATTACGACACATTTCTACCAATAACATATTTCATTTTCCGTTTTCAAAATGACGATCTGATTAACTGCCAGACAGGTACACACTTCATCATGTTGATCTTGTATGTGCGACGTTTTGAAGAAGACCGCCCGATGGAAATTGCATGACATGCTTAGCTGATAAATACCAACATCCTTTTATGTGAAACATCACACTGGTCACCTCCCAGGATCCGCGACGACGCAAAGCGGATCTAAGGCGGTAACCAGTGTAGTTTCGCAGTTTAAAAAAAAATGTTTTGTATTTGTTTCTGTTATTCATTATATTTGTTTCTGTTATTCATTAAATTTGTTTCTGTTATATATTTTGTCGGTCCTATTTGTATTGTCTACCGTATTGAAAATACGGCCGACTTTGAAAAGTGGCTGGTCGGAGCGCGTTCCGTAGAATGCACACGATGTGCTGGGCGGGCGCCACCCCCCCCCCCCCCCACCCCACCCCTCCCCCACCCTTTTTTCGTTGATAAGAAAATGGCCGTTTCACAAAAATCGGTTGATCCGCATTTGAGTCCGTAATTTTTGTTTTTGTTACTAGATACTTTGCATACAGCTCGATTAAAAGGAGATATTGAATGAGTTCCTAATCCAGCGTTGTACCTCTTTAATAATAATGTTGAATAATAATTAATTTATTTTTGCAAGTTTTGGAGCCACTATATACTCCCATCAAACAGTCAGCCCTGAAAGAGGCTGCCTGAAAGAAAACAGTCAGCCCAAGAGACTGTGTGCCTTTCGAATGAGTGACGTAAAACATCAAATTCGTCACTCTGTACACGGCGTCGTGGGACTAGCGATGCCATGACGTGAAGCTTACAGTGACGTCATTTTGCTGCTCGTGCTATTTTTGTTCTTCTTCAAAATTCCTGTCGTTACACGAGCCCACAGAGCATACTAATGGCGGGAAGCGCCGTGTGTCCGTCTTTATTTGCGTGCGCCGGTGTGTGTTGATCAGAGGTTGGGTTAGAGAGGAGGGACGTGGATCAGAAGGATGTTAAAATATGAACAACTCCGAACGTTCATAAAAGAAAAACGCGTGCGAGTTCCAAGCAATACGGTAGACTTTGGGATGAAATCATCATCTTCAGTAAGTTGTTTGTTCTAAACTGTCCGACGAAAAGGTGGGTTGGGTGATGGAAACATTTTAAACCCTTTGCGTGTCGGTAGAGGTTTTAGTCGCGATGATTCCTACAGAAATCCTCGCGACTTAACCCATATCATACTGAGGCTGAAAGCTTCAAATTTGTACACTGCCATATGCAAGCTAAATTATAGTACTTACAGATAAGGATATAAACCAGTGCCTTTTGTTCAAGGGTGGTGCCAGAATAGCTTGGAGCCTAGAGTCGCCAAGCTATTCTGGCACTACCCTTGAATTATTTTAGTCAAACTTATTTCGCACGCTGGTGTATTCCGAACGATAAGAGTTAAACCGCTACCGACACGTAATAGGTTAAAAAAAGTACTTATTACAGATTCACAATTTTTGCTTGAACTTTCAAGTTTTTCAGTTACCATGAACCCTTCTGTGAGTTCCTTTGTAGGCCGAGGCAAACACAAGAAAGACTAAACACGCGCTGAGAAAGGACAGGCGCAGCTCAATTGTGTTGTACTTGTCCTTTCGGAGCGCGTTTCTTTTTTTGTTGGGACCTCCTGTGCTTTATACAAGTTTGGCAGTCGTCATTGTGGTCTGGATTTCGTTGGTGGTAGGTTCATAGATACTCACGAACTTTATACACTTATAAACTGATACGGTTTCCAGGAACTGTCTGGAATCATCGTTTTTGTATACAAGGAGGACACTTCATTGACACAACACTCGCTTAACCCTTTTCATCCTGATACACTACTGTTTGAAATTAGTTTGACTATTATAGCTCAAGGTTGATGCCAGAATAGCTTGGCGCCTGAGGCACGAAGCTGTTCTGGCACCACCATTGAACTAAATTGATTGATGTATCTTCTGATCTGTAATGTAGCCTTCATAGGACAGTAAGCATATTTAAAAAAAAAAATCAGGACGTAATTACATCCTGAGGATACAATTATCATTTTTTTAGATATCCTTTTAGTTCTGCCTCCCAGTTTTTTTTTAAAAATAGATCGACCATGAAAGTTCAAGCTTTTGTCAGAATAGCTTGGCACCTGCCATGATAGTCCAAGGATGGTGTCAGAATAGCTTGGCGCTTACAGGCCTACAGGTGCCATGCTATTCTGTCACCCTCTTGAACCATCATGGTCGATCCCCATCCTATCGTAGCACGTCAGGGCTTTAACCCCCTTGTCACGTACTTGCAGCCACCGGAACTGTAAACAGTATCGGTGGCTGCACGCGCAAGAGGGTTACAGGAGCCAAAGGAGATGCTCCATTTTGCAGCCGTATATTTACCTGTGACCTCACTCGTGTCACGTGACGGGAATGGAGGAATGGGGCCGGGTGGGGCCGACGCGGGGCAATTACGGGGGATAGGGCCAATTTAAGAGGGAGATAATTTAGCGTGTAGTTATCTCCTTTCAGACGCACACAGCTCAGCGGGATGTGTGTGTTTCACATGCGGGCGCGGGATCTCAACACTACTAACACCGTTGAAGGGAGAGAGAGAGAGAGAGAGAGAGAGAGAGAGAGAGAGAGAGAGAGAGAGAGAGAGAGAGAGAGAGAGAGAGAGAGAGAGAGAGAGAGAGAGAGAGAGAGAGAGAGACAGAGAGCCGGAGAGAACGAGGCGACAGAGCGAAATGACGAAATGAAATGAAACAATATCAAGATTAGGTACCTTCAATGACCTATTTTCAATCATGTCTTTGCTAAGCTACAGCACGAACGAAAACACATAATTTTATATATAAAAAGTATACGTAATAGTGAAAAGTACAGGCACCAATAATTCCATTTCAAATAATCAATGCTCACATTACACCACACACACACACACACACACACACACACACACACACACACACACACACACACACACACACACACACACACACACACACACACACACACACACACAATCACACACACACACATACATACACACACACACACACACACACACACACACACACACACACACACACACACACACGAGTGAAAGATGATAATGATGTTGATGAAACTTTATTTATCAACGGTAAAATGTTCTGACAGAAACAAATCGTCATTTTACAAACTTGCCGTTGCTAACATTTACAACATAAAATAGGTTAAATAATAATAATAATAAAGACATTATATTTACACACATTATTTCATGCAACAATAATTTTAAAAAATAGAAACAAATTAATAATAAAATTAAAAATATATATATACACAGAATAATAGTAACACTCAACATTCACCTTATACCACATACGCACACACTCACATACACAGGCACACACAAACCAACCAACAAACAAACAAACAAACACTATACATGTACATAAATGCATGTGGTACATGAAAGTATTAACCATCAGGGTTTGTTTAAATAAATTCCCAGTGATGTTATGTTTGGCTCATCAGGTAATCGAAAAATTTCGTTTTAAAGATTCCAACGAGGCTATAGTCTTCAAAATGTGCAGGAATAGTGTTCCATACAAACTTGAACGGTCCAGAAAATGATAAACTATTTTTAAAGAGGTCAATTCTAGGCAGAGGTAGAGGTAAAGTATTGTTCCTTGAGGTCCGTTTGCGTTCTTGCTGTGGCTTAAATTTGGTGGTTAGATACTGCGGTGTCATGTTATTTAATATCTTGTGCATGAGAATGCATTTGTTGAAATGAAGTTGTTGACGCAGGCCGAGAATGTTTAGATGTCTAAATTTGTCTGTGGTAGGAATGGGCCGCGTATCTATCATTTTGACAGCTCTTTTATATATAGAGTTTAACCTGTTCATGTGAACATCACTACAACCGTCCCACACTGTGGAGACATAATCAACGTGAGACTTGATATGGGCATGAACAAACAGTTTACGAGTATGTGTATCCGTTACTTGTCTTAGCTGAGACAACAGGAAAGTGTTTTTAGCAATGGTTTTACAGACTGTATTTATATGCGTCAACCAACATAGTTGTTCGTCAACGTGTATTCCCAAAAATTTACGCTCTGTGACTTGTTCTATCGGTTTAGCGTTCAGTTGTAAATGTAACGGCTGTGGTCGGCGTTGGTGTTTTTGGCGTGTAGTGATTAAAATACTTTTTGTTTTTCCTGGATGAAGAACCATATGATTCACTCTACACCAGTCGGAAACCTCGCTGAGACTACTTTATAAGCTAAGGTTAATGTCAGCTGTTCTTTTTACCCGAAAGATGGAGGCTCGTATCGTCTGCAAACAGGTTGCAGTTGACATCAGTGTTAGTAATATGCAAAGGCAAATCATTAGTGAATATTATAAATAGAAGAGGTCCCAAGATCGACCCCTGGGGGACACCGTAGTTAAGAGAGAGAGAGAGAGAGAGAGAGAGAGAGAGAGAGAGAGAGAGAGAGAGAGAGAGAGAGAGAGAGAGAGAGAGATGATGATGATGATGATGATGATGATGATGAAACTTTATTTATCAAGGGTAAAAAAGTTTTGGCAGAAACAAATCGTCATTTTACAAACTTGCCGTTGCTAACATCTACAACATAAAATAGATTAAAAGATAATAATAATAATAATAATAAAGAATTATATTTACACATATTATTTCATGCAACAATAACATTTTTAAAAAAATTACACAAAATAATAATAACACTTAACATTCATCTTATACCATACACACACACACACACACGCACACACACACACACACACACACACACACACACACACACACACACACACACACACACACACACACACACATACAACAATATAGATAAATGCATACTTATATTACATGAAAGCATTAACCATCAGGGTTTGTTTAAATGCCCAGTGTTGTTATGTTTGGCTCATCAGGTAATCAAAAAGTTTCGTTTTAAAGATTCCAAGTGAGGCTATAGTCTTCAAATGTGCAGGAATAGTGTTCCATACAAACGGTCCAGAAAAGGACAAACTAGTTTTAAAGAGGTCAATTCTAGGCAGAGGTAGGGGTAAAGTATTGTTCCTTGAGGACCGTTCGCGTTCTTGCTGTGGCACAAATTTGGTGGTTAGATTCTGCGGTGTCATGTTATTTAATATCTTGTGCATGAGGATGCATTTGTTGAAATGAAGTTGTTGACGCAGGCCAAGAATGTTTAGATGTCTAAATTTGTCTATGGTAGGAATGGGCCGCGTATCTATCATTTTGACAGCTCTTTTATATATAGAGTTTAACCTGTTCATGTGAACATCACTACAACCGTCCCACACTGTGGAGACATAATCAACGTGAGACTTGATATGGGCATGAAAAAACAGTTTACGAGTATGTGTATCCGTTACTTGTCTAAGCTGGGACAACAGGAAAGTGTTTTTAGCAATGGTTTTACAGACTGTATTTATATGCGTCTCCCAACATAATTGTTCGTCAACGTGTATTCCCAAGAATTTACGCTCTGTGACTTGTTCTATCGGTTTAGCGTTCAGTTGTAAATGTAACGGTTGTGGTCGGCGTTGGTGTTTTTGTCGTGTAGTGATTAAAATACTCTTTGTTTTTCCTGGATGAAGAACCATATGATTCTCTCTACACCAGTCGGAAACCTCGCTGAGACTACTTTGTAAGCTAATGTTAATGTCAGCTGTTTTTTTTTTACCCGAAACATGGAGGCTCGTATCGTCCGCAAACAGGTTGCAATTAACATCAGTATTAGTAATATGCAAAGGCAAATCATTAATGAATATTATTAATAGAAGAGGTCCCAAGATCGACCCCTGGGGGACACCGTAGTTAACTTGTCCTCGTTTAGAGTATTTTCCATGAGTATATACCTTTTGTTTTCTGTCTTTTAGGTATGATCTAAAAAATGCTATGGCAGTTTCACTTATATGGTATGCTGCTAGCTTCTTTAAGAGAATGTCATGGTCGACAAGATCAAATGCTTTTTGTAGGTCTAAGAAAACAGCTCCAGACATCAGGTTTTCATTTATTGATTCCAGCCAGCTGTCTACAATGTGTGCCAGTGCTGACTGACATGAGTGTTTCGGTCTAAAGCCGGACTGATGAATATTTATGAAATTGCCCTTTTCTAGAAAATCGAGGAGGTGTTTTTGTATGTGTTTTTCAAGGGACTTTGACAGGGCCGACAAAAGTGAGATAGGTAGTTATTGACATCTTCAAGATCTTTTGATTAGGGATTGGAATTACCTTGGCCTCTTTGAAAATAGTTGAAATGTGCTGTGTTTTATACAGAGGTTAAAGATATAAGTGAGTGCCTCTACCGTATATGGTAGTGACATTTTCAGAATTTTGTTGTCTATACCATCCATCCCTCCCGGTGGACTTTTTGTTCGGCATGCTAGAGATGAATTTGCCGACTTCAGCGACGGTAATATCAGGAATGATGAATGTCTGTAGTATATTTTTGGCCTCACAGTATTTTTCCAGTACACTAGGAACTTGGTACTCTGCGTTACTACTTGCAGCTAACTGAGCAAGTGTTTTAGCTGTCGATAGGAAGTGCTTATTTAATATATCAG
>BTPG01000003.1:179546813-179571813 GCA_036245525.1 Semisulcospira habei | reverse complement strand
TGCCGCTCTGGTACATGGTCTTGACGTTCCATGTGCCCATGGTTGTATCCCTGGATAGAGAGAGGCGGCTCGGTCCTGTGGCTTCCGAAGACTTACGGCTTTCACCACAGGACGTCATAAGTCTTCTGGTAGAAGAACCTTCCTCCTCCAGGAAAGGAATTACTGTTAGTCTTTTCGTCGGCGTTTTTGTAGCTATTTCCTTTTTTGCAGGGTGGGGAAGCTACCCCACGCCCAACCCCCTTACTAGGAGGACCAGGGGTTTTCTGTCGGGGTCACCTTCCCTTAGACCATGTTGGTTCACGGCACCTTATTTCATTCGGTGCACCCCTCTCACGAGGGACCCCCTATCCACCACCCAGGGGACGCGCCTCAACGCCATATGGTCCCAGCGCGAGGCTAAGTTATGTGAGTGAGCTTAAATCCTGCCCAAGCCATTAAGCAAGATGCTCCGCAGGACTAAGCTCAATCATGCCACTGACCCCACGGCTAGTCCGGTAATTTACTTTGGCAGTTAGACAGCGTCCTTACCCCTTCTCCAACCCCCGATCAGCAGGTGGCATAGATTATCTTGAGACCCTGCAGCCGCACAGGCGTACGAGAATCTGTGCATTTGGGATAACCGTTGTATAATTAATTACCACTATAACACGGGTACTAGGAAATAGCCCAAACGTGCTATTCCAGTCCTGCTACCTGTGCTATAGGAGTTAATGATTACGAAACGATGATCCCACGCCTGTGGTACGGATAGAGAGAATCCGTGCTCAACCCCCCTCCCCCTCCCGACACCCCCTTCCCCTCCCGTCACCCCCCCCCCCCCACCCCCCACCTCCCCATCGACCTCGTTAGTACAGTAATATTCACTGGTTTTATTTACAATCACTGTTTGCGCCTCAGAGAGACAAAAAAATTTAGGTGGTGTGCATGTGCCTTTTGGTTACTCCTGACAAGTGCAGATACACGTTTCTGCGATCAGTTTGTAATAGTGGAAACAAGGTTTCCCTCACAAGTTACGTCGGGCGACCAGTTGTTTTACTTCCACTGAACAAATCCGTCGTACAGATGTGGTCAGCAACAGGCATAGATCCTGCGGCTCACTCCCTGGGGAGAAAGTTTAGTAACTGCAACCAAACTGGGTTTGCGTGCGTGTGTGTGTGTGTGTGTGTGTGTGTGTGTGTGTGTGTGTGTGTGTGTGTGTGGGTATGTGTGTGTGTGTGTGTGTGTGTGTTGTTTTTGTTTTTGTTTGTTGTTTGTTTTGTTTGTTGTTAAAATGCGTTTTGTTGTTTTTCTTTTACAAAGTATCTTTTGTTTTACTTTTTCCACTTATAAAGAGGGGGGAGGGGGGGGGGGGGAAGGTGGATTTTCACAATTTTCCTCTTAGCTGAACGGAGCTCTTATGTAAGATAAACTGTTTGTGTTAAAAGGATGAACTCACTCAGCCCCACTGCCATATTTCCCGAATTTTAGAGGCGTCATCTAACGAGTATCCACCAGTTGCAGGAGATGGATTGACCATGCTAATTCAATGGTAGTGCCAGATTAGCTTGGCGCCGAATTATCATGGTCGACCCATCTCCTGCTTTAGGGCGTCGGGCTGAATGAGTTAACTCATTCTACCCCAGACACACCACAGCAGGATAAGGATCCACCATGATAGTTCAAGGGTGATGCCAGAATAGCTTGGCGCCTACGGGCGCCAAGCTATTCTGGCATCACCCTTGAACTATCATGGTCGATCTGTGTCCTGCACTGCAATGCAGTCTTGAGAGGACAGGCGCAAAATTTAAGGATTTTGGTGTTGGGGTAAAATGAGTTAAGGCTCACCACGTCAGTTCAACGTTTTGTGTTGGGTTCAAGCGGAGATCACTTCCCAAGTCAGTTCTATTCTGGTGCTTGAAACCAAAGTTATTTTTTGACCGTAAAGAACTTCTTATTTTGGTTTTGGTATTGGGGAAATTTTATTCTGCGGAGATTGTATATGTATTTGTAAATCGTATACAATAGTTATTTTCAACTAAAATGTATCCCTAAAAAGAGACTAATATGATTAGTGACCCACTCTTTTGGGGATACATTTCAAGCGAAAGTTACTATTTTTGCCTTCAACGAGTCGACCATGATAGTTTTGGGAGTGACAGGCTAACAGCCGGTCTCTCCCTGAACTGTCATGGTCGACTCAGACGTTAGCTTGGACAGTGAAGGATTATTTATTTATGCTGTTAGCCGGTCACTTCCAGAACTTTCGTGGTCGACTCAGCAGTTAGCTTGGACAGTGAAGGATTATTTATTTATGCTGTTAGCCGGTCACTTCCAGAACTTTCGTGGTCGACTCAGCAGTTAGCTTAGACAGTGAAGGAGTTTCACAGATGTTTGTTTATTTATTTATTTATTTATTTATTATTATTATTATTCATTCACTTATTATTTATAATTTATTTATTCTTTTATTTTGTTGGGGGGGGGGGGGGATGGGGGGTGCGGGGTGGGGGGGTGGGGGGTGTCTTTTGGGGTGTGAGATATGGATGTAAACACGAAAACAAATACGCAGAAGACAATGACATTACTTGCACTGACTCGTTCTTATTGGTACAGAGATTGAGCCTGTGCCAGGGGCAGCCAGACGGAACACTTGGGACTTTTATTTCGCAGACTATTGTTTTCACGACGATGCCGTCACGTCTCGTGAATGAATGGCGCTTTTGGCACACGATGCGAGTGCTAATGTGTTGAACGTTTCGCTGCCAGGGTTAGATGGATCAGTCATGATAGTACGAGGATAGTGTCTTATTAGCTTAGCGTCTTCAGGAAAAAGAACCTCGTATGATTATAAAATATGCGCAAATGTATATCTTCGTAAGATGCGCGGCCTACTAAAATGCGTGTGAAAAAAACAAGGACCTTTCCGTTGCTTAACTCATTCAGCCCGACGCACGTATTTCCCAAATTTTGGAGGCGTCATCTAACGATTACGAACCTGTTGCAGGAGATGGATCGACCATGATAATTCAAGTGTAGTACCAGATTCGCTTGCATGTTCATGGTCGACCCATCTTCTGCTGTAGTGCGTCAGGGCTGAATTGGTTAATTAATTAAGTCATGAAACAATACATTAGGAGACTGACTGACCGCGATAGTTCTCGGGTTGTGGCATAAATAGCTTGGAGCTTACAGGCGCCAAGCTATTTTAGCACCACCCTTGAACTATCATGGTCAACGTATCTCTTGATCTCCTCACCCTAGCTCCAGAGCAAATCTGTTATAATCTTTCATTTTTTTTAACAACTTTATTGTCCCGTGAGGGGATATTTGGGTTGCCTTTCCCGTGGAGGACGCGTTGCCTATCTACCTACCTTTTTGTTGATTTTATATATATATATAAAACCATGAATTTTTATTATTATACTAATATAATAATTTTATATTATAAAATATATAAAACTGTATATATATATATATATATATATATATATATATATATATATATATATATATATATATATATATATATATATATTATATATATATATATATATATTATATATATATATATATATATATATATATATATTATAGTAGGACTGTAGTCCTACTATAATAAACTGACAATTCCTTCATGATCTTTCAGAGCGTCTGTCATGATTCTTTCCAGGAAGATGTTGAAAGAGTAGGTGAGAGCAAGCAGCCTTGTCTGACTCCGACTGTAGTCCTACTAATGAACAGAAGACATATATATATATATATATATATATATATATATATATATATATATATATATATATATATATATATATATATATATATATTATATATATATATATATATATATATATATATATATATATATATATATTGTTTTCCTCTCGTCACACGATCAGTCACCTTAGCGCAAACCGTACCATGTGACCGTGATTTAAAAACCCCTGTAGCCAAAAATGGCGGACGTTTTGTAGCCCTCTCGTTGACGCATCTTGGATGCGAGTTTTGTTCTATAAAAGATCACCAAAACGTTCTAAAGTAAAAAGTTTCATAGTGTTGTTCGAAACAACAAGCACTCAGTACTGGAGACGGCAACGTCATGAAATATTTTAGATACGTCATCAGTCTATTGTGTATAAATGTATATTCCTTTGACGTCAGTCATGTCTGGCGAGATCCAGGTCGCAAGATGTCTTCTTGATTTCTTTTACGAAAATAATGGAGGAATGAAAACAAATACGTTATTGGTCGGAGGGGTTCGCTGCACGGACCCTTGTAGGCCTTCGGGACGTCAAACAAATCATTGTATCCCTCAGGCCTTCGTATATATATATATATATATATATATATATATATATATATATATATATATATATATATATATATATATATATATATATATATAATATATATATATATATATATATATATATATATATATATATATATATATATATATATATCCCGTAGTCTTGCCGACCGTTGGGGCACCACTGATGACTTGGCAACCAGATCCCTCCATTCCACTCTGTTCTCTGCCATTCTTAACGTATCGCCCAGCCTCAGTCCTGTCCACTCTGAGATATTGTTCTCCCATCTTTTCCTCTGTCTTCCTCTCCTTCGTCCTCCTTGCACAGTGTCCTGCACGATTGTTTTGGCAAGCCCTGTTGAACGCGTGACATGCCCCTACCACTTCAGTTTGCGTGTTTTCACAATGGCTAATAGGTCTAATAGAAAATCCAGGCCTTTGAGAACAAGTGCCTGAGGAAGTTGCTCCGCATCTCGTACCGCGAGCACAAGACCAACGAATATGTACGGAGCATCGTCACTTCCCTGGTGGGCCCACATGAACCCCTTCTGGCAACCGTGAAACGGCGCAAGCTTGCTTGGTTTGGCCACGTGACCCGACACAACACCTTGTCCAAGACTATCCTCCAAGGCACTCTCGAAGGAAGTCGTCGGCGAGGTCGTCAGAGAAAGAGTTGGGTCGCAAACATAAAAGAATGGACCGAACTCGAGATGCCAGACTTGCTTGCCACCGCCCAAAATAGAACTCAGTGGAGAGCACTGTCTGTTGCTGCTGCCTCTCAGTCCCCCCAACGCCCAGTTCGGGCAAGGGACTGATGATGATGATGATGATGAATAGGTCTTCATAGGGCCCGATGGCTTGCCTGATTCTGCTTCCCACTTCCTCGTTCGTGATGTGATCTCTGTATGAAATGCCAAGCAGCCTTTGAAAACATCTCATTTCAGTGGCTTGTATCCTCCTTTCAAGGTCTGCTGTGAGGGTCCATAAATCGCAGGCATACAAGAACACTGAGATGACTAAGGAGCGCATCAGTCTGATCTTGGAGCAGAGTGTGATGTTTCTGTCCTTCCATATGGTCTTCAGTCTTGTCAGTGCTATTGTTGTCTGCGCAATCCTGGACAGTATTTCTGGTTTTGATCCATTATCTGTCACAATGGCTCCTAAGTATTTGAATTTATTAACTGTTTCTAGTTTTTGGCTTCCAATCATGACGTCAGTGTCAATGCCACTTGTGTTATTTGTCATCAGTTTGGTCTTCTCTGCATTGAGTTCCATCCCATACGCAATGGCTGTACTGTCCAGCCTTTCCACCAGCTGAGCTAGCTCCTTCTCTGTTCCTGCAAGGACATCAATGTCGTCCGCAAAGAGCAAGTTCGTGATTGTTCTGCCTCCAATACTGACAGTTCCTTCATGATCTTTCAGAGCGTCTGTCATGATTCTTTCCAGGAAGATGTTGAAAGAGTAGGTGAGAGCAAGCAGCCTTGTCTGACTCCGACTGTAGTCCTACTAAACCAGTTTCCTATTTTGCCGTTGAAGCAGACTGCACTAGTGGCCTTGTAAAGGTTTGTTATGACTTTGATCAGGTGGGCATTAATGTTGTATAGCTTCATTGTGGACCAAAGGGCTGCATGCCACACCCTGTCAAACGCTTTCTTAAAATCCACAAAGACATGATAGAGGTCTTGCTGGTGCTGGAGGTACCTCTCACATAGAACTCTCAGGTTGAAGATCTGTTCAGTTGTGCTGTGCCCTGGTCTGAAGCCTGCCTGTTCCTCAGCTATGATATCCTCTGCCTGTGGCTTCAGCCTGTTCAGTAGGATCTTTAACATGACTTTGCTTGGGTGGCATATAAGACTGATCGTGCGATAATTCTGGGATTGATGTAAGTTGCCTTTTTTGGGGGAGAGTTATTATAAGTGATTGGGTCCATGGTGTGGACCAATCCCTTGACTGCCAGATCTTATTGCAGATTGTTAGTAAGGTGCTTATCATGTCTTCTCCCCCTTCTTGGACTAGCCGCTACAGGGATATATATATATATATATATATATATATATATATATATATATATATATATATATATATATATATATATATATATATATATATATATATATATATATATATATATATATATATATATATAATTACTTTTATCTAAGAGCAACTCTCAATTTGTGTAATTTCAGGCTCAAAGCTGTTCAGGCGAACGAGATATGCACAGTACTTCCCTTGAATTATCATGGTCAATCTCAGACTAAAATCCTAGCGCCAGATCTAATCTGGTGTTATACAATCTTCAAAGGACGACTCCGAATTTGTGGAATTTCGAAGTTCAGACCTCTGACTGGAGGATTTTCAAAGCTTGTGTTTTTAACGAAGAAATATGGCTTAACCCATTCAGCCCGGACGCACTACAGCAGGAGATGGGTCGACCATGATAATTCAAGGGTAGTGCCAGATTAGCTTGGTGCCTCTCGGCGCCAAGCTAATCTGGCACTGCCCTTGAATTATCATGGTCGATCCATCTCCTGCAACTGATGCATAGTCATTAGATGACGCCTCCAAAATTTGGGAAATACGGCCGTCGGGCTGAATGAGTTAACGCTCATTCACTGCGAGTGGACGCCGGCTGTGTTTTTGGAGTCTTAAGGTTTTTGAACGCAAAACAAGCCCCAGCCGCACGTCGAAGGACCGAAAATAATAAAGTGGTGTCCGCAAGAAGCCGCATAGATCCTCTACGCCTTAAATTTCATCGGCAGTGAACGGGTTAACTGACCTTTGCCTGCTAATGCTTCTGGCACACTCCATCGTCGCTCCGTTTCTTGACGCCCCAGGGGGGGGGTTAAGACGGGGGTTGGTTGGGGGGGGGGGGGGCGGGGCGGGTAGGACCGACGGGGGAGTGTAGAAGTGGCGCTGATGAGTGAACAAATTCGCACCTTCTCCTCTTTCACAAATACTCCCTATCTAGATCGGGGCAAGAATTTACAGTGTTTGCTTTGGGACCAGAATCGTCTGTTGTTGTTTTTTCTGTGGCGTTTCCTTGTCTTACTTCTTCTTCCATCCCAGAACTCTCTTTTCTTAAATCACTTTGCGACGGTCCCAGGTTGCAGCGGTCTGCGACGGGCACACATGCTCATTACGCCCCGGCATGCCGCAAGAGCAAAGTCTTTGTGCTTGCTGCTGCTCAGTATCTAGACGATTTTATTTCTGTGCCTTATGTTGTCTTATTGAAAAGCTTCTCTCTGCCTTTTTTGTTGTCTGGGTCCATTTTCAGTCCATTCTACACCCCAGCTCCCTCCTCGGTTTACAGGAGGCATAGATTCTCGTGAGCCATTGCAACCTTGAGAGCATACGGCATTCTGCGCCTCTTGCTGTTGAATTATTTTCCAGCTTTTGGATGTCTTATAGCAGAGATTTTCTCCTACACTCATGTCTGGATCCATTGACAGTCTCTCCCACATCTGCATTAGGCACAGATTCAAACGAGCCATAGCAGTCTGGAGAACGTATGACAATCTGAGCCTATTGTTGTTTTCAATCTGCTGGTTTATATCTGTGCCTTTTGCTATCTTACAGCAAATCGTTTTTCGCATACTCTCTTGCTGGATTCATTAACAGTTTCTTCCACGTCTGCATTAGGCACAGATTATCCTGAGCCATCACAGCCGGGACAGCTTATGACAATCTGTGCCTCTTCCTGTTTTCAATCTGTTGATTTATTTCTGTGCCTGTTGCCATCTTATAGCAAAGTCTGTCCCACGTTTGCACGAGGCACAGATTCTGCTGGATCACTGCATTTGCAGGGACTCATGATAATCTTTGCCTCTTGCTGCCAAAGCCCACTCCTCTAACATCTTGAGATGGAGAGACTCATCTGGGTTGAGGTCTTTCCCTGGTGGTATTATCTTTGATTGTGTTTTCTTGTCCATCACGACTGCAACAAAAGAGAAATGTATCGAGTATGTCATGTTATTGCAGTATGTAGTTACTTTGCGGTGTTCCGGTGCAGAAGGCTGGGGTTGTTTGGTTTGTTTTGTGTTTACCGTGCATCTAGTCTCTCTCTCTCTCTCTCTCTCTCTCTCTCTCTCTCTCTCTCTCTCTCTCTCTCTCTCTCTCTCTCTCTCTCTCTCTCTCTCTCTCTCTCTCTCTCTCTCTCTCTCTCCACCCTTCTCATGCTTATTTAGCAGGTATTCAGTCATTCCCTGAAAGGAATATCAATGTCTTTTCTTTGTATTAGAAATTAGTGTCATTATTATGCTTTTATTTTGTCTTTTCTTACCGTAAAATACAATAAACATGCATGCATAATGAAGTTTGTTTGTTTGTTTTTGTTGTTGTTGTTGTTGTTTTGTTGTGTGTTTTATTTGTTGTGTTTTTTGTTGTTGTTTTGTTTTCATATTGGTTTACCTTTTGCTTTTGCTTATTGTTTTGTAAGTTCTATTTTGCTTTTAATGAAACAATTTGTTCTTGGTTATTTGGTTGTTTGGTTGTTTGGTTGGTTGGTTGGTTGAGTGGTCGGTCGGTCGGTTCGATCGTTCGTTCGTTCTTTCAGTCGTTCGTTTCTTCGTTTGTTATTTGCTTCGTTCGATATTTTTCTTGTTGTCGTCTGTGCGAACATTTTGTTCTTTAACCCTAACGCACGATTGGAGTAAGGTCTGCTCAACCACTTATACCGGCAGCAATATCAGCCTTAAATATGAACTTCCTTTTCTTTCCTGCCAGTGTTTCAGATCACAATCCCCTGTAAGGGGAAGGAAGAAGGTGTGGCATCTTTAGTACTGGGGCTGACCATCTATGACCAGTTCAACCGCCCTCTGCAAGGCACGCCCATCAAGTTCAAACTCAAGAAACAGTGTGTGGCATTTGGTAAGAAGCTTTTTTTGTGGTAAGGGGCTTCGAGAAACGAAAATTACTCAACTGGAAGAGGCATCGATCCTCATGAGACCCCGCTGGCCGGAGGAGTGCGGGGGCTCATGAGGATCTATGCCTCTTGTTGGCTCATGAGGATCTATGCCTCTTGCTGGATCTGCTCACATCCCTGTCATATCTAGGCTCACAATTGTTACCTCTACTCGTGGCGGTAATTCTGTCTTTGTCTATGGGTGGGGATTTTTATGTGCATGTTCTATCATGTACATTTTTTTTCTTTGAGTGAAGGAGTCCCCGGTTTATCATTTTTCAGATGATGTTGGTTCCTTATATTTCTTTCCGATAACGATCTCTTTTGAACATGTTTAGCGTTTTACTGTCTCCCACACCAATTTACATGTTACGCAAAAGTCACTATGATGTCATGCTGGTGTGTGTGACGTCACAGTAACGACGTCACTGTGTCCTGGCGACTGTCAGAACGGCGGCACGTGCAATGACTTCGGGGTGTGCTTGTGTCGACAAGGCTTCCACGGCAAATACTGTGAAATCGGTACACACGCACCCAGTTTGGTTGATGTTTGTGCATTTTGCTTGCGTTGTTCCTAGACAGAGCTTTGTTAGCAAGACCGGTTTAGGAGGCGTTAGTGAAAATGTGTACCGGTCTTTGATTTTGGATCTTACGGCTATGTATCTTGAGGTCCTAAATCAGAGATCAGCAGATAAATCATTGAGATGTGTAGCATGGACACTGCACGCTGTGATGAGTTTCTGTCCCTGTCTCCAATGCCCAAGTTCCTGCAGCTTCGCGCTGCAAGTTTGCTGTGTGCCACAAGTGTGCGTTTGGCATGTCATCACTCTGAGTTTGATGTTATTCATTTTCTGCGGAATACATCTATACTGACGAGCAAAAGAAATGCGACACTTTTTGAAATCATCGGAAACACCAAAGTGTTTCCGATGATTGCAAAAATGTTGCGATTCTTTTTCTCGTCAGTGTTGCTATAGAAATTGGATTGATAGACGATTTCCGGAATTCAAAAGTAGGTCAAAAGCAGCGCGTCTTCTGACAGCGAAACAGTTCAAACAGTGAATTAAAAGCAAGGACAAACACGCGACATCGCATGTTTGTCCGTGTTTGTAGAACGATGTGCAGTTTTTGACCTACTTTAGTTATTTTCGGGCAAAGTCTGTCTGATTGCTCGTGTACGTAATAATACACAATATGCTTAATCTTGCATTGCAGACTTTCAAAGTTGTGTTCAGAACGCATGGAACAAGTAAAAAGTTAAAAGGAAATAATATTAACGTGCATGTAGTGTTGTTCTCAACCAAGCGCCCATGCAGTAGCGTTTGAAACGTAATGTTTGTGCAGTTTTGTGACTTTGGACTTAACGGCTGCTGAACTAAGTGTCAGTCCAGCACACATTTATTCGTGCTGTTAGTATAATACAATATGATAGTCCAAAAGGTTGACAAGAAGGTGTTCTAACGACAGCAGCCCTCGTGTTGAATATTTTAAATTGCGCTGAATGTTGTGTCGACTAATGTCTATATACTGCCGTTATTTCTCGAAAGCCAGTATTTGTTCATTCTTGAGAAAAGCGACAATTTCATTGTTATACAATGAAAATCGCGCTTTTTCTCAAATATGGACATATTGGCTTTTGTCATTTTATTGGCAGAATGTCATCATTCAGAGAATGTTGTTTATAAACAATGCACACGTGTAGTACTCTGTATGTAATTTGTGGTAGATAAAGAAACTCTTCCTTGTGTCGTTGTGACCATTTTGTGCGTCATTTGTCTTTTCTTGCCTCTCTGATGAAAATTAGCTACAAATGCAACTGGGTTAGGCTGCAGTTGATTATGTAATTATCTGCTTAATACGACGCTGTGATCAGAGAGGAATATTCAAATAAATGAAAAACATGCATGCAAAGTACAGATAACAGATTAAAAAAAAAAAAAAAAAGCCTGTCACCACCTCCAGTAGCGAAATGTCTTCGGGCACACGACGGCAGCAGTGGGCCCACGCACAGCCGTGCGCGGGCCCACTGCGGCCGTCGTGTGCCCGAGGACCTTTGCTTACTGAGATATACAGGCAGACCGACTTCTTTATTGGCGTTTTTTTATAGCGGAGAATGGGGTTAAAGATCATGTGTAAACAGACAAAAAGCTACTCGATCCAAAAGTCTCCCGTGATTTTTCTATCCCTAAGGACATTGAGCATATCAAAAATCTGTATGAAAATTTGCCCGCCTGAATGGTACCGGTTTCGAGCTTGGCTCACGGACTATTTTGGAAAAGAATGCTACCAAACTCCTACGGTCTATGTCTATGTATGGTGAAGAATGTACACTTCTGTTTTTAGAGAGAGCTGACAATAGACACGATTCGGAAACCAGAAATAGGTCGAAATTGCACTACGAAGATATTGCGTGTTTGCGGATTTTTATCTTCTGTTTAAGTGGAAACACGTGCAATTTTGACCTACTTCTGATTTCCGGAAATCGTCTATTATTCAGTGTTTTTCCATTATAGTGTTGCATTTATTTATTTATTTATTTATTTATTTATTTATTCTGGTGTTACTTTACATAACGATCATCATCATTACGATTATCAAACTGTAAAAGCATCATACTTTTTAATTGCTGGGAGGATTTGCTCATTAGGAATTTAATAATCATAATGTGCTGGATACACACGCAAAACGATGAATTGTCTGAGAGCTGTTATACCTGTCGCTTGAACCAATATGTGTGGGACTTGCTGAATTAAAAAAAAAAAAAAAAAAAAAAAAAACTAAAAAAAAAACTTTACGAGAAACTTAATAAGTAGTCATGTTTTACACATCTTGAAAATATTAATCGATATGCAATACTTTACGCTAAACCTTTTTATTTTAAAATGGTTGTGAGATGTTTTCCCCAGTAGCAAAACGCTTTCGGGCCCAAGTCGGCCGCAGTGGACCCGCGCACTGCCGTGCGCGGGCCCACTGCGGCCGTCGTGGGCCCGAGGACCTTTGCTTACTGGGTCACGTGTGGCGTGTTGCGTTGCAGCCCTGTGTGAGCCTGTTTGCCAGAACAACGGCACGTGCATCTCGCCCAGGATCTGTGCATGTCCCTCGGGCTACCGGGGCCAACTCTGCGAGATTGGTTGGTCCTTTTATACCTACCATTTTGTCTTTTAAGGTGGAAGTACTCACATGCACTGCGATTTCGAATCAACGAAAATGCTTTAGCAATGACTTTTTAAAGTTCCCTATGGTCCCAGCCCTTTCACTAGACACAATACCCATCCCGAGATACTGTGCAAAAATGGCCCGGCTGGCCTTTCCAAATCCGTGGCTGTTTATAACCCTTCAAACACTCACTTGCTTTTAATGATGCAGACAAAAGAGACTATCTTGTCAAAACACACAAATACAAATGCATACTTACGTACTTTAAACGATAATAACAAATGTTAGGAGATATTTGGCAGGGTAGGCGTTGTGTCTAGTGAAGGAGTGGGGCACTAGGGAACGTAAAGAGCTTGGGCAGGGTAGGCGTTGTGTCTAGTGAAGGAGTGGGGCACTAGGGAACGTAAAGAGCTTGGGCAGGGTAGGCGTTGTGTCTAGTGAAGGAGTGGGGCACTAGGGAACGTAAAGAGCTTGGGCAGGGTAGGCGTTGTGTCTAGTGAAGGAGTGGGGCACTAGGGAACGTAAAGAGCTTGGGCAGGGTAGGCGTTGTGTCTAGTGAAGGAGTGGGGCACTAGGGAACGTAAAGAGCTTGGGCAGGGTAGGCGTTGTGTCTAGTGAAGGAGTGGGCACTAGGGAACGTAAAGAGCTTGGGCAGGGTGGACGTTGTGTCTAGTGAAGGAGTGGGGCACTAGGGAACGTAAAGAGCTTGGGCAGGGTAGGCGTTGTGTCTAGTGAAGGAGTGGGCACTAGGGAACGTAAAGAAGTCGTTCCTAAATCATTTTCATGGATTTGAAATCTGAGTGGGCGCGAGTTAACTGTTCTTGGATACCTTCTTTTGTGTGCAAAAAATTTCTTTCATGCCCAGTTTCGTACCTTTGTTCTGTTCTTCTTTTTGCATTTTTCATCTTCCTTTTGCGTGTTTGTTTGGCTGTACTGACGGTTTTGCCAAGGATTTTGTCCAATGTTTAAAAGTTTTTCATTTGCCTGTATTTGCTTGCGGCATAAGCATTGCATTTTCCCACGTTTGAAACTTAAATAGACCTTTTCCGGAAATCAGAAGTGGTTAAACATTGCACTTGATTCGACGAAAACAGTGAATTGTTTTAACCTTTTGGTTGTCGGTAGCGGTTTTAGTCGCGACTATGATGCTTCCTGCAGGAATCATCGCCGCTAAAACTGCTACCGACACCCAAAGGGTTAACCCGATCAAACATGGCATGCTGCATGCCCTGTTACATGTTCGTTCGGGCTTTTAACCCTTTGTCGATAGCGCATTTGTTTGCGATGATTCCTGCTGGAATAATCGCGACAAAATCCGCTACCGACAGCCAAAAGTCAATCCACTGCAAAGACGCTCAGTGTTCGGCCTACTTCCGATTTACTATTGTAAACTCCCTTTGCTCAGAACGCGCCAGAATATCATCATGATTTCAACACTTTTAACTCATTCGAGACGAACGGCATCCGGATACGCGGCTGAAGCCGCGTATCCGGAGGCCGTTCGTCTCGAATGAGTTAAACAGAGAACCGTGGGTTTTTTTCCCCACATGATGTGCATCCTCATGCCTACATAAACGTTGCTGGTGATGAATGGCTTGGCTTCGCGAAGAATTGAAATAATGGGTTGGTTTGAATGACTGTACCTGCTAGTGCTGTTTAGTTTACGATTATGAACAGCAACATATCTGCTTTATTTTCTGTTGCAAAAGGAGTTTTACGCTTGACTGGTATTGACGATGCCGCTCGGCCGGAAAGACGCGTAACTGACTACGTCACTATCTAACTACGTCACTATCTAACTACGTAACTACGCGTCTTTTTTGCCGAACGGTATCGTCAAAATATGTCGTTGGGTTAAAGGACGAAGTTTCAAATTTAATTTTGCTATATCCTTACGAATATGGTTGATTTTAAACTGCTGTAGTTTTGTTTCCTTCTCTCGTCTTGTCTCTAGATTTTTTTTTTCTAATACTTGACTATGTGTGTGCACTAGCGGCGTGCGGGCGGCCTTGCGAGAACGGAGGCCACTGTCTCCCTGACGGCTTCTGCTGGTGCCAGAAAGGATTCTATGGGGACGCCTGCGAATTCAGTGAGTATATCGCACTTAACCATTCACTGCCAGTAATCACGATTTGCGCGTCTTGTCCCAGCAGTTAAGGTGTTAACTGCATGGTTGAAAAATGTATTTAAGACAAAATGATTGGTTGCAGTTTCGTGTGAAGGTCAAAATCAGCGTCTATTTGCTAACGGAATAAAACCATGCAAGAAGTCTTTCGCTATCAACTTATAGTGAAGAACACAAGAACGTAGTCTGAGAACAATAGGTCTCGCTAAGTACTTCTTTTTTCCCGTTTCCTTGCAACCAAGAAACTCGATCATCGCTCAAAAACAAACAACAACAAAAACCCTCCCATTCGCCAACCAATCACTCCCCCATTCACGAAACAACCACCAATCAAACAGACAAACAAACGCACACGCACATTTATTGCTGTTCACTAACATTGGCTGCATCATTGAATGACGGACGATGAGATGCAAACAATTTGTGTCTATTCGTGGCGATGTTGACGAGTCCTGGGGCTGACTTATACTTTGTTTTGCACTAGGTATATGTAACCCTCATTGTGCCAACGGCGGTACGTGCGTTGGCCCCGATCGGTGTGAGTGCCCTAGCAACTTTTCTGGGCTGCAGTGTGGTGCGTACACACAGTCACACGCACGCACGTACGCACGCACGCAGTCACTCCCCAATAACCAAAGGTCCTCGGGCCGACGTCGGTCGCAGCTGGCCCGCGCACGGATGTGCGCGGGCCAACTGCGGCCGACATCGGCCCTAGGACAATTTGCTCACAGGGAAACGCACACGACACACGGGCGCACACACATTTCTCCTTGCAAAAGTCTTTTCTCAGTCAGTAAAACAAGTACAAAACAAATACGTATTCCCAACGTACTATTTTTTTTTTCTCTCTCTCCAAATTACTCTCAGTCTCCGAGCAAACTGCATACACACACATAAAAAGTTAGCAAATTTTAATAAGTATAAAAGAAATGACATAGTAGTGTTTCATGCCTATTGTTTACACTAATGATAGCGCCTTATTTTTCCTTACAGAAAACAAAGAGGAGAGACCCCGCCGCAGTAAACTGAGCAGTAAAGAACGTGAACTGAAGAGGGAGCGGATACGTGCCAAACGCACCCGGACAAGGAGACAAAGTAAGTATATATGTCAAAGTCACACACACACGGAGCGTACTATGACGCATTTAGCAGTGAATCGGTTGAGAAAGTTCATGCCTTGCAACGTGAAACACTTTCTCTATCTTTTCCTCTACAGGGAAAACGATCATACAGCCTTGGCCAGAAGAATAATTTAAAAAAAATATATATATATATCAACACAATAAAATATATATAAAAGAAGGTTTGTGTGTGGGGGCGGGAGGGGGGGGGGGAGCTGGAGGAGAGAGTAAAATTGTGTGGGTGGTGTGTCTGGGCTTACATTGGTTATGTGGGCCTGGTCCCAAAATAAACTAAGGTGAGTTCGAGAGGGGTGGGGGCGGCCCCGCCACCCTCGCCTTGTTTGATTTTTTTTGTTTGTTGTTGTTGTGCTGAACAATAATTTTACATCGTGCTACGTCCCTAAATTATACAGTGTGCAATTTAATGTATTTTGGGAAAATTCTTCAAGATTTACTAATATGCTTTTCTGCTTGTTGCAACTCTTTATTCAAAGATGTACAGCTGAGGAATTGAAATAAACTATCTTAATCGAGGCTGTAACTTCAAATTACACACTAGTTTTAACCCGTTTAGTGCCGGTCGAGACAATCTAAACGCCACGCGACTGCAAGAGGTATAGATCCTCATGAGCCCCCGCAGTTGCGGGGACTCATGAGGATCTATGCCTCTTGCTGATACAACTTTGAGCCCTTATCACTGTGAAAACTATTGCTTTTTGGTGTTGAATTAACGAAGATTGTAGAAAATTATTCACGCTCTGCGTTATCTATCGCTGAACTGGTTAGACATCCCACGATGTGTCTGTTTCAGAGCTGGAACGGAAGCTAGAGAAGGCAGAGAAGCGCCTGTTGAAGATCATGTTCAACGACGGCAAATCTTGGAACCTGTCACGTGAGGAGAGACGCGTCCTGCGCAGGCTCCAGCGCAGTGACGTCACTACGAGCCTCTTGCCGCGCAAGGACCGGAAGTTCCTAGTGCAGACGTTGACGCGCGAAAGGGGCCACTTAAACAAGAAACACAAAAAGATGTTGCGCCGTTACAAAAAGCTGATCAAGAAATTACGGAAAGTGACCCACCCCAAGAAGAAAAAGAAACGGGTGTATGTGTAGTGTTGTGGTCTTTGAGCGCTGTTTGATTTCGTGTTGTAATAATCTTCAAAAAAAAATTGAAGCCGAGTACGCGTGTTTCGTCTCTGCTCTGTCTTGCTCCGTCATGGACTTGACCCCAGATGACAGATGTCCCCCAGCAAAAGGCATAGATTCTCATGAGCGTCTGCGGCTTCAGCCGCAGAGGGTCATACAAATCTATGCCTCTTGCTGATGAAATGGCATGACTGAGGAATTGTGTTGTGATACTAGGATCAGTGATGTGTGACAATTGTCAATGCTACTGTGACCTCTTCAAGTACATTTCATGTCAATCAGGAACGAGAAACCGAGTCAAGCTTCTGCAGTTAAGAGCTGTTATTTCAGTCCCAGAAGTGATACTCTTTATGCATATTTCGTGAATGGATTCCTCACTGACTCCTCGTACCAAGTGCCTTTTACTGACAAAAAAAAAAAATAATGCTTTGTACTTAGTCATAAAGAATTGCATTTGCAACCGTCCAGATGTGAAAGCAGACTTTAACCAAAGATGTACAATTCTGTTGGCTCCGAATACGAGGATGTTTGTCGATGAAAGTTTGCAAGATGACTCAGGGTAAAGGTATGTAGTACGAGTATATATCTTGCATTTGCTAATACTTGGCCAGAGGCCTGTGGTATCGTAAAAGTCTACGTCTAATCTTTGAGTCGTACAATCCCGTACAGTTTGCCGGAGTACTCCCCAGATATACTCACTCGGGGAGTAAGCAACAAGTACACTTCTATTCAGATGAGATGTTAATCATCTCAATTGAATAGAAGTATAATTGTGCCGTACCCTCCGAGAGACTGTGAGTTTATATGGAAGGCGTTCCCCTGGGCGCAGACAGTATGAGAAGACTTCTCTGCAAGATCCGCTCCGTAGCCAAGATCTGTGAACCTTGAGTTTGTGTGTCCGGACATTTCGTTCAGGTGTTGACGAAGGAAATGCCTGGATCTTGTGCTGCTTTGTAAAATAATGTGTACAGCTTGAGTCACATACCAGCACACATTCTCTGTCACGCTGAACACTGATAACTGAGGAGATCACCGTCTTAATCTCGCCCGTCATGAAACTAACTGTATGTCCGTAACATGGCTTTTTTCAACCATGGTCAAACTCATACCGAGGTGTGTATAACCTCCAACTTCGGCCACAAGCCTGGAGTAGAGAAATGCGTTTACGGTCATGATTTTTATCAAATATACAGTATTTATTTCTTCTAGCCAATGTAAAACACAGTGGCTAGACAAAATAAATGCTGTACATTTGAAAAGCATCGTGAAAACGCATTTTGGCTCTCTCCACAGCGAGTGGTTTCGAACTGTTGAGAGACGACCATTTGTGGATAACAGAGTTTCTGGACGCTGTTTGTGTCTATAAACAGACAGTAACTCTAAGGGCCGATCCAAAAGTCTGACGGCAAATATTCTGTACTTTTGGGGTACAACGAAACCTCACAGGGAAAAGGTGGAACTACATTTAATTTTGTTTTATTCATGACTTTGCAAAAAACTGATGAAGGTTGTGTAAAAATGAGTTGTTGGGTACTTTAGCCCCTGTTGAGTGTACATAGTCTAGGAAAGGAGGAGTGTCCATGATTTTTAATTAAAGTTACTGCCGATCGATATACTTGTACAATTTGTGTTGGTGTTCATGTTGGTGTTGATTTTTGTGGCCGGTAATTATACAATGTGTACATTTTTTTTCTTCATGGTTTGCAATGTTCAACTTGTTTGTTGTTGTTGTTGTTGTCTTCCACTTTCAATGCATTGATGAAAGAACAGTCTCGGAATGTCTTCCAAAGATGTCTAACTACAGATAGGGAATGCACAAAAGGGAGGGAAATCGAAGTACTTGCAGTGAGTGAGTTTCGTACCCCTGACTTGGTGGTCAATAGGATGTTCGAAATCAGAGGCACGAAACTGTTTCCAGAGCATCGATTTCATCCCTTTGTGGTCAAAAGGCAAATTTCAGTCCTTCGCGACGTGCTGCATCCGGATACGCGGCGTTTCGCCGCGTATCTGGATGCAGCACATCGCGAATGAGTTGTACCGTGACCCAGGCCGCTAGGAGTCGTGAATGTGTGTTGCGAGTCGCGATTGAACAGAAAATAAGCGTACACACTAAGAGTTTTGGCCGTGAAACATAAAGGTTGGCATAAACTTGACACCGTTTAATGCCGGAACACAACCAGCACTCCCGCTTGAAACGCCGCAAGAGGCATTGCTCACGAATCTGTGATTGTTTCACTGCGGTAGTAATTTTAGACGCTGGCAGTAAAACCGGGAAGGGGGGGAGGGGGGGGGGGAGGGGGATTGAACAGTGAGCCTCAGTTCTGAAAATTGTACTTTTTTCGATTGACTTTTGTTTTCAGCAGCAGATATAACCCCCCTCCCCCACAATTTGCATGCCTCTTCCATGTCCCCTCCTCCACCCCTCCCCTCCACCTTTATCCCTCTGCTCCTCAGCCTTCCTCCGTCGACTCATTCCCCACTATTGCAAGCTGAAAAAGAAATTATGCCTGTAACAGTTCACGGGAAGTGACTGCAGTATGTATCCCCGACCCAATCGTCGGCTTGACATAGTTACTTCCCCTTACCCAACTTTCGGCGTGATACGGTTACTTCTCCTTACCTTGACCCACTTATTTCCGGTCTCTGATATAAAGCAGATCTTCGACTGCTATTTCGTACTTTAACAGCCTTAACCCTTTGGGTATTGGTAGCGCTTTTAGTGGCGATGATTCGCGACTAAAACCGATACCGACACCCAAAGGGTGAAGAGCCTTAAGATCCAAAACCACAGGCCAGCACTATAAATGCCGCGCTACCACTGAACTGACGTCAGTTGAGTCAGGCATTTACTCCCACCCGCCACCCCCCCCCCCCCCCCCACCACACACACACCTGCCCCACCCCCCTGCCCCCACCCCATCCCCCCTTCTGGAGATGGATTCATTAGGATGTCATTGATCTGGTCCTACATAGACAACGTTTTGTGGGAAGGTGACTCAGCGAATCTGCGAATTTAAAAATATAATAATAATAATATTAATTATTATTATTATTATTATTATTATTATTATTATTATTATTATTATTATTATTATTTACAACGGTAGAGGTGGTCTAGAGGTCTAGAGGTAGTCTAGTCTGTAGAGACATTGTCATTCATTTTTTTCTGCCGTACATGGACTAGCTGGTTCAGTCACCCTGCCCTTTGTGATGTAAGTACATACCCACTGTCTGAAGAGGGTGGATTTCCGTAACGCATTCGAGACGTGCTGAATCCGGATACGTGGCTTTCTGCCGCGTATCTGGATGAAGCACGTCTCGACACAGTGGAGGCCTGTCAAAGAGTGAATTTTCATGAGTCTCGATTTCGCATACAACTTGTGCCCGTATAATGTGAAAGTTTTCTTCTCTGTATTTTTCACAGGGAATGGAAAGCGACGCGGATGGTTGTGATTCGTTTGTCTACTACGTGTCTGCTATGTACATATAATCTGGTCTATGATTTTGGACCTTACCGTACAAGCCGTAAGGTCCAAAGCCACAGACCAGCACACGGAATAGTTTGTCCGTGACTCTATGATATGATGTTCGACGTTATTCACATCCATGTCCTAGACCTTTTGTTAAACGAATCTTTGATGTGTGGCTGTGTAATTCAAGGCGCACTGCATCAGTAGCACTTTTGCAGCTATTGATGCAGGGCGACTTGAATGAGTTAAAGGAGACCCGACGTCAACACACAAATGAGGACTTTTGAAATCTAAAACAACAGAATCAACTATGATAGATAATTTGGAAATTGGAACAGTTAACACTAACGGTTTTTAACACAATCTACCCTAGGATCGAAATCCACAAATGTCGAAGTTACCCTCTGAAGGACTGTATGACAATTCTAGAGACAGGTCGAGCATGATAGTTCAAGTGTGGTGGCAGAATAGCTTGGCGCCTAAAGGCGCCAAGCTATTCTGCCACCACCCTTGAACTATCATGGTCGATCTGTCTCCTGAATTATAATGCAGTTCTCAGAGGATAACTCCAAAATGTGGGTATTTCGTACCACGGGCACAACGAGTTAAGAAAACTTCAACTGTTTAATAGCTGATTCTGTTGTTTCAGACCACAAAATAAGTTGCTATTTTGTGTTGAATGTGGGTTTCCTTTAAGCCTTTTGTTTTTGAATATTGATGTTATGTTCTAGATTTTTAAGTATGGGTGTCACATGTAGTTGAAATTGTAATACATTTTAGAGTAGTTTAGGAAAACGTACTGAACAAAACATATTGTACTAGGCCTTAATGTGCTCTTTGGTATGAAGTTTGAATGTTATGATATATATTTAAAGTATGATTTTGTCTTGTTTAAAACGTTACACACATTGTAAAACTAGCAGTTAGCGTTGTATGATGTCGTATATGGAATGATATTCCACAGTCTTCCATTACTTTTTTTAAAGTGAATTTAAAATAGACGAAAGGCTGTCACAGTTTGTAGAAACAGATGATGTTTATAACGTATGAAATAAAATAGTCCTGCTGGACAGATGTATGCCTACGGTGGATGCTTGACGCTCGAGTCCTGCCAGGACTCGAGCGTCACGGATTCACAAGCAACATCTGTTGGCAGGACTCGGGTGTCACGCATTCACATGCAAAATCTATCCAGCGGCTTGTTTTATTTCATATTTTGTAAACATCATCTGTTTCTACAAACTTCCGCCGTCGGTAGCTCTTTATGTCATGTTGTTTCCTGTAGGAATCACAGCGACAAAATGCTGCCGAGAGCCAAAAGAATTAAATGCGCTTGTCATAAGAAACGCTACAGTAAATGTTTTAGTGTAGACATATTTAAGTGTTTGTATGGTTAATAATGCTATTTTTTGTCAGCTTACAAAAGATACAATGTTTGTGAATGTACTGTGATTTAAGCATGTGCTATACCAAAGTCAATTGATTTAGAGTGTTGGTGTTCTACCTCACGTGACATAGTGTTGTTTACACAGGCAATTGAACTGGTAGCGAATGTTTTCAAACTATTAACTCTTTCGAGACGTGACGCCTCCGGATACGCGGCAAAAGCCGCGTATCCGGAGGCGGCACGTCTCGAATGAGTTAAATGTGTTCTGTATTCGAGCTGATAATGCGAGAAGATTTCCCGCCCCTGCTTGCACTGACTGCAAACTACAACGATTCTTTGTGCGAATGCACGGGTATTATACACGTACGTTACACGGCAAAAGCCAGCGTGTGCATTCTGTTTTTAGAAAAGTGAGATTTTTATTGTTATGCAATGAAAATCTTGCTTTTCTAAAAAGAAATGGACATATTAGCTTTTCGCTTTATGACAGCAGTATATACAAACAAAAAACAAAAATACGCGTGCCACTTTGTGACTTTGGACCTTAGGCTTAAGCATTAAGGTTCAAAATCAAAGATCAGCGAATGACAGTGTATATTAATATTGTAGCCCGGCCTGTTGGGGGATATAGTTTCCAATACGGTGCATTACAATTAACACTGTGTTTATCTGCAATGTGTAAATAGTTAATGGAGTTTGTGAAGACTAAAATAAAATGCCACCAACATAAGCAGGGGGCCCTTGCACGAGCGAGCTTAATCCTGCACCAGCCACTACGTAAGGTGCTCCGCTGTTCTCCCCAGTTCTTTTTCGACAGGACACATTTACAATGCGTTCATTGCACAGTTTATGACTCGACTGCCAAAATGAAGCCAGTACTGAGATACTTGAAATCGCCTACTAAAATTTGTTATCATTTATTTTCACGTGCAAAAACGATTTACGGGATTTTCAAAAAAACTGGTCATTATCTAGTGTGTTGTTTGCAGACTAGTCGCGCCACAGTGGTTACACGTCTGTTTGTCATTGGTCTACGTGTCTGTCGGTAGTTAGTTAGTTAGTTATCTGGGTTTAACGACGAGCAGGTAACTCAGGCCATCTCACGGCGGTCTCTGTCGGTAGTGTATTTGTCAGTAATTGGAGTCGAGTCATTCGATACGTGTCGCGCAAATGAAGATGGCGATGCAGACATGCTGCGTGTTTTTGCATTACTTGCTGACAACAGACAAATTCAATCAGAAGTAGGTCAAAAAGTGCGCGTCTTCTGACGCAAACAGTTGTTTGAAAGCCCGGACAAACATGTAATGTCACATGTTTGTCCGGACTTGTAATTTTATTCCCCTGTTGGCGTCTATTGGCAGACTGTAATAATTTGTACATGTATCTGTACGAGTAACCACGCTTAATTCAAACACATAGTATACATTTAAACAATGAGTATACATTTATACATTCAAATCCGAATTAACTCATTCAAGGCGCCCCGCTTCAATAGCTGCGAAAGTGTCGTATAGCGTTGCCGCCGGCAACGCTGTACGACACTTTCGCAGCTATTGATGCGTGTCACCTTGAATGAGTTAAACCCTCGACTGCTACTGACGCTACTGTTCTGCGGACAGAGAACTACGCGTCTCTCAGGCCGAGAGGTATCGTCAATAGCAGTCAATGGGGTTAAAGTACTTGATTTTGTTGTTGTTGTTGTTGTTGTTGTTGTTGTTTGTACAGATCTAACAGTTAACAACAAAGATATATTTTTCCTCAGATTAAATTAATTTGTTTGTCTCAGCCATTTTCAGATGTCTTCTGCAGTCCATCTTTACGACAAAGTGGACGGAAAGGGTTAGAGTTATCGCCCTGCCGATGCTTTAAAAAGAAGCCGGAAGTTTTGGTGTTTTGATGAGCAACCTCCGTTTGTCTAATTAGGCCTACTTTGGGGTCTCTGAACTTCTAAATATTTTCTCACAGACGATTACTAGTCCTGGATGTTGCTGTTGTTGTTGTTTTTTTTAATTTTTTTTTTATATACGACTGAAATTTAATTTTATTTTAAATTAGAACGTTCAATGCGCGTTCGCTTTGAAGCATTGTACATTTCTTGATGCATTTATTTAATTTATTGCACGATGAAATAAACACGTACGTACTTTTCACAGAATGTTAGCCACTGTCGGCCAGAGCGAGGACTTTGTGTCTGCTGGTACTTTTGTATTTGGGTGTACATGCTTCGATGTCTTGTGTTGAGCTTCATGTAATGGAATGATCTCTGAAAAAAAAAATCGTTGATGGTTGACATTTCGGATATCTTATGAAAGAGATTTACTTACTTAAAATTAACTCATTGAAGGCGCCACACATCAATAGCTGCAAAAGTGTCGTATAGCGTCGCCGGCGGCAACGCTATACGGCACTTTCGCAGCTGTTTATCCGGAGCGCCTTGAAGGAGCGCATACACTTTGATAATTACTGATGACGCCGCTCGGCGAACAAGGCGCGAAAGGCGTCATTTCCGCCAAACGGTATCGTTAGCAGCAGTAAAGAGGAAAGAAATTTGTGTTTAAAACTCAGATTGTACTGTCCTGTGTAGACTTCAGGCTTTAGACAATCATGAATTACATTAATATGTGGACGTATAATAGGGAACTTCAAAGAGTGGGCTATCGTGCGTAAAGTCTTGATCAATGATTAGTAGCGACGAAACTTTGGACACGCATGGCCGAAGATGGATTTATCTGACTGCTTGCTGTATATTTGTTTATTCTTGTTTTCTGAATCAGAACAGAGAATAAAACACGAAATCCAAAACAAAGTTTAACTGTTCAAAGTGTGTGTGTGTGTGTGTGTGTGTGCGCGCGCGCGCGCGCGTGTGAGTGTTTGTGTGTCTGCGTGCGTGGGAGCGTGTGTGTGTCTGTGAGTGCGCTGGCGTGCGTGTGTGAGTGCGTGCGCGTGTGTGTGTGCGTGCGTGCGTGAGTGTGTGTGTGTGTGTGTGGGGGGGGGGGGTGCGTGCGAGTGTGTGTGCGTGCTTGCCTGTGTGTATGCGTGTGTGTGTCTGTATGTGTGTGTGTTTGTGTGTGTGTGTCTGCATCTTTGTCTGTGTCTGTGTTTGTGTCTCTTTGTCTATGTGTGTACCTACGTGCGTGCTTGCGTGCTTGCGTGCATGCAGTGTGTTTGTGTGTTATGAAGGTGATCAATAGAGACCAAAAGTGTGTTGCGCCACAATGATGTGCATACGACAGAGTTCCCTGGCCTCTCTCAGCACGTTGAAATTACTCCTTAACTCATTCACTGTCAGCAGCCATTCGATGAAATTAGTTTGTCATCACAGACTGCAAGCTTGATATCTTTTCTTCGAGAGGAACGCAGATATAAACGGATCTAGCAAAAACTATAGACCCTCATGAGCCCCCGCGACT
>BTPG01000003.1:179536813-179541813 GCA_036245525.1 Semisulcospira habei | reverse complement strand
GTTGCAGTTTTGGAGACAGAGCGACCACGATAGTTCAAGGGTGGTGCCAGAATAGCTTGGCGCCATTAGGCGTCAAGCTATTCTGGCACCATCCTGGAACTATCATGGTTGAGGTGTATCTTGCTGTGGTGTGTCGGGACTGAATGAGTTATAGTTTAAATATGTTTCTGTAAATGATATTAAAAAATCAGACGCCAAGCTAATCTGGCACTACCATTGAAATATCATGGCTTATATCATCATTCTTCTGCAGTGCATCGGGACTACATGGGTTAACTCATTCTACCCCAGACACACCACAGCAAGATAAGGATCGACCATGATAGTTCAAGGGTGATGCCAGAATAGCTTGGCGCCTATGGGCGCCAAGCTATTCTGGCATCACCCTTGAACTATCATGGTCGATCTGTGTCCTGCACTATAGTGCAGTCTTCAGAGGACAACGGCAACATTTGGGGATTTCGGTGTTGGGGTAGAATGAGTTAACCCACAATTTATTAATATTTTCGGGTAAATACCCTTTTTCAAAATAGACAAACAAACAAACTGGTTGCAAGATAAGTAGCGATTGATCTTTCTATTAGTTTGTTTGTCTATTTTGAAAAGGGGTATTTACCCGAAATCTTAATAAATTGTGTTGTAACCCCTGTCTTTTCTAAGCGGTTTTTTTTTCCTCCGTTGGGTACTTCTTAACCGTGCCAATGACTCAACATCCTACTACGCTGTAGCACGTGTACACCGGCGTTCTCCGTGTGGTATAAACATCATTTTAATCTTACGATAAAAATTAAAAAAAAAAAACACAATGCAGGACTACTGGTTGGTTATATTGTCAAAACATGTATTTTCATACATGTATTCAAAAAGTACAGTTTCTCTTCTTAATGTTATGGTGGCTCATCATTATATATATCATTTTCTCTGCTATGACTAAAATCCAGACCAACAAGGTGACTGCCCGCCACGCGTGTAAAATGCAGAGAATGGACCATTCTCAACGAATATTCATGAGGTGAAGGTCGCATCGAAAGCGAGGCTATATGGGGAACATGTGGGAGGGGCAGACAGTACTTTCATGGCGATAGAGAAGGCCGAGCAGTTGAAGCGCAGATCGAAACACCATTGCGTTGTTCCTGTCTGCACATCAAATAGAGCACAGAATATTGGAAACGCGAAACTTTTATTTCATACTTTTCCAAAAGCAACCGAAACTCAACGGAGGAAGGACCTGTGGTTGATCCGAATTCATCTGCTCGTGTGCAGTGTGTTGGGTGTGAGAGAAACTTGCATGTATAGACTTTATGGTCTACAGCAGAAACTGTTTTGAGCGACCATCCTTACAGCAGATCCCCTGTCTTTACAGACCAACATTTAGGTGGCTGCAGCCCGGGTGACGCTGTTTGCCCTACAAGACCTCTCTTGAGAGAGCATGAGATGTTTAAGGCCACTTTCTTCTAGCAAAAATGGTGATTGCCAGAACAGGTTCTGCTGTGTTAACATTTATTTTTGTTGTAAAGTTTAAGTTAGGTGCCTGTTCTCACGTGTGTATGTGTGCGTGTTTTGCTATAGAATGTCAATGTATTAAAGTTTTGGCTTACAATCTTGATTCCAAGAAAACAGGGGATCAGCTGTGATGCTTAAGGGTATTGTCTGATCAGCTTAACACATGAACATACCATGACACTACCCTTCAAATGTCATAGTTGATCCCTTTAGATGATTGAGTAGTGCTGCCAGACTCACACACACACACACACACACATACACACACACACACACACACACACACACACACACACACACACACACACACACACACACACACAGTGATGAATGTCATACATTTTATTCTGCTGCAGTCTTCTGACTTCGACAATGTTAACCCTTTAGCTGTCAGCAGCGATTTGGTTGAAATGATGCCTGTGAAAAATACTTCTGAAATTGCTACCAAATGCGAAATGGTTAAGAGAGGACAAACACTTGTAGATAGTGTTAACCCGCTAGCCTATTTATCTTCCTGACGCACACCCACACATGCTTGAATTCACCAAACTGGAAACATTGAGGGGGGAGGGGGAGGGGGGCAGCATGGGACAGCACCAAGTAGGTCCACAACCGATAACTGAATTCAAACTGTGTTGTTTTTCGCTGGCTAAATTCACAAAATATAACCGAGTTGACCCCTCAAACAATGCTAATGTGCTGTCAAATCTTTGAGAAAAAAAATAGTGTGCACTTAGTATGTTACAAGTTCCGTGTAAGCTTTGACAAAACACTCATATATCTCAAATGTGTAGACTGAAAAAAACCATAAAACCACAATCTTCTCAATGCTCAATCTGCTGACAAGTTTCTTCGAACACAATTCGAGTCAATCAAGCTTCAATGCAAAATGGCTGTGATTGGTTTACAGGGGACTGATTTTTATATATGGTCAGATATTTGCTAATGCTCAAAATACGGCATAATTCTAAGGCTCGACGTTCTGCGCTTTCACTCGCCATGTTGCTGTCGCGCGTCCAGCCCCAGATAGCCTCCTTTTCGCGCACGCGACCTTTTGACCCAAGCTCATTAAGAATCGTCCATAACCGGAGGAATGCAGAAACACGCTTAGAGAAGACTTTTATAAGAGAATTTATTTCATAACTTGTGTAGTCTTACTTTTCTACGCTTGTTTCTCTATTGGTTGGGTTATTTTATAAAGTTCTGCAGTCTACAGTTATAGCGGAGTCAACAGGAAAAGTATCACTGCAACCCCGGGCGTATAACGCATTCGATTCGCCCAGCATCAATAGCTGCGAAAGTGTCGTATTAGCTATACACTTCCGTCTTAAGTGAGTTAAGGGATTAACCAATAAAGAACGAACGCATTCAGACTATTCTGATGCACGTTCATTTGTACTGACAAGCAAAAGAAATTCGACATTTTTAGAATTATCGGAAACACTTTAGGGTTTCTGATGATTTCAATAAGGTCGCATTTCTTTTGCTCGTCAGTTTACTTGCTATTCTCGGACTTGTGTTTTGTCCTGGTTATTTGTCGATATGTGTTTTTGTCTGTTATGATTGTGTTTCCTCACATGCTGCACTCTTTGCTGTTCTGCACTCTGAAGGCAATAGACAATAGTTCATTTTTTGTGGAAAGCGATATTGTAAATGCAGTGGAGTGAAGATCAGTGTAAACACATAGAAGTAAATCTGAACAAAAATAATAGCAAAAAAGCATACCAGCTGGTGAAAGACCTGACCGGTGTAAAACAAGGACGCTCCTCTATCATTCAAGATAGGGAAGGAACTGTCTTACGGAAGACCAAGACATACTGAACAGATGGACAGAGTACTGCTCAGATTTGTACAACAACCTAGCTACAGGGGACCCAGGCATACTTGTCAACCCACCCGTGACCAACAATGGCAACTATCCCATCCTCCGAGAAGAAGTTGAGGCTGCAGTGAAATCTCTGAAAAAAAGAGAAGGCAGCAGGAGCAGACAACATCCTTGCAGAGCTAGTCCATGAAGGGGGAGAAGACATGATAAGCACCTTACTAACAATCTGCAATAAGATCTGGCAGTCAGGGGATTTGCCCACACCATGGACCCAATCACTTATAATAACTCTCCCCAAAAAAGGCAACTTACATCAATGCCAAAATTATCGCACGATCAGTCTTATATGCCACCCAAGCAAAGTCATGTTAAAGATCCTGCTGAACAGGCTGAAGCCACGGGCAGAGGAAATCATAGCTGAGGAACAGGCAGGCTTCAGACCAGGGCGCAGCACAACTGAGCAGATCGTCAACCTGAGAGTTCTGTGTGAGAGGTACCTCCAGCACCAGCAAGATCTCTATCATGTCTTTGTGGAATTTAAGAAAGCATTTGACAGGGTGTGGCATGCAGCCCTTTGGTCCACAATGAAGCTATACAACATTAATGCCAACCTGATCAAAGTCGTAGCAAACCTTTACAACAAGGCCACTAGCGCAGTCTGCTTCAACGGCAAAATAGGAAACTGGTTTAGGACTACAGTCGGAGTCAGACAAGGCTGCTTGCTCTCACCTACTCTTTTCAACATCTTCCTGGAAAGAATCATGACAGACGCTCTGAAAGATCATGAAGGATCTGTCAGTATTGGAGGCAGAACAATCACGAACTTGCGCTTTGCGGACGACATTGATGGCCTTGCAGGAACAGAGAAGGAACTAGCTCAGCTGGTGGAAAAGCTGGACAGTACAGCCATTGCGTACGGGATGGAAATCAGTGCAGAGAAGACCAACGAAGGCTGCTTGGCATTTCATACAGAGATCACGTCACAACGTGGAAGTGGGAAGCAGAATCAGGCAAGCCATCGGGTCATATGAAGACCTATTAGCCATTGTGAAAAAAACGCAAACTAAAGTGGTATGGGCATGTCACGCGTTCAGCAGGGCTTGCCAAAACAATCCTGCAAGGCATTGTGCAAGGATGACGAAGGAGAGGAAGACAGAGGAAAAGATGGGAGGACAATATCTCAGAGTGGACAGGACTGAAGCTGCGCGATACGCTAAGAATGGCCGAGAACAGAGAAGAATGGAGGGAGCTGGTTGCCAAGTCATCAGTGGTGCCCCAACGGTCGGCAAGACTACGGGAGATTGATAGATAGATAGATAGATAGATAGATAGATAGATAGATAGATAGATAGATAGATAGATAGATAGATAGATAGATAGATAGATAGATAGATAGATAGATAGATAGATAGATAGATAGATGATAGACAGACAGACAGACAGACAGATAGACAGATAGATAGATAGATAGATAGATAGATAGATAGATAGATAGATAGATAGATAGATAGATAGATAGATAGATAGATAGATAGATAGATAGATAGATAGATAGATAGATAGATAGATAGATAGATAGATAGATAGATAGATAGATAGATAGATAGATAGATAGATAGATAGATAGATAGATAGATAGATAGATAGATAGATAGATAGATAGATAGATAGA
>BTPG01000003.1:179486813-179534313 GCA_036245525.1 Semisulcospira habei | reverse complement strand
AAAGAAGGAGCCCCAGTAATGTCGATAGGCAACAAATTCCATAGTTTGGCTCCTGAGTAAGACAAACTAGTTTGAATATATCGAGGCGGGGCTTTGGTATGGATAGATTGTTCCTCGTCGTTTTATAAGGCGTATGAGCAAGGCTAAATAGATCTGTTAGATAACTAGGCGTTTTAGAGTGGTTGATTTTAAATATAAGTGCGCCTTTATTGTACATAAGTAACTTACGCATAGGCAGCATGTCGAGGGCTTTGAGTCGGTCGTCGGTGCTTTTTTTACTATCTGGGTGGATTAATTTGGCTGCCCTATGATGAAGAGCATTAAGCCTTTTTATACACGCATAGCTACATCCATCCCAAACTGTAGAAGCATAATCTATATGGGATTGAATATGTGCGTTATAAAATATTTTCCTTGTCGGTGTATCTGTAAAATAATGCAGTTTTGAAAGAAGATATAAATTCCTGGACACTGTTCGACATACGCTGCTGACATGAGCGTGCCATGTGAGTTGGTCGTCGATAATGACGCCTAACAAGCGTTGCTCTCTAACTTGTCTAATCGGCTCAGAGTTGAGAGAAAGGCTAAGCGGGGGTGGATGTAGCTTCTGCTTTTGTCGTGTAGTTATTAGCATGCATTCTGTTTTAGACGGATTTGGTACCATATAGTTAGTGTGACACCATTTGGAAACATCAGTTAAGCCCTGTTGAAGTGACGAATTGATTGTGGAGATATTCGCTGACGACACGTCGAGAGTAGCATCATCAGCAAACAGGCTACAGCGTACGTTTAGATCTGAAATATGCAATGGCATATCATTGATGTAAATGAAAATAAGAGGGGCCCTAATATTGAGCCCTGAGGCACGCCATGCTTTAGTATGTCTTCAGCGGAACGTTTTCCGTTAACAAACACATACTGACGTCTTCCGTGCAGGTAGGATTTGAAAAAGTCCAAGGATGCATTGTTTACGTGATACACTGATAGCTTTAGTATCAACATGTCATGATTTACTAGATCAAAGGCTTTAGAGAAATCTAGAAATACAGCACCGGTCATTTCAGCTTTGTTCATGGACGTAAGCCAAGTATTGGTCAGGTGAGCTAGAGCATGAGTGGCGAGGTCTAAAACCTGACTGTAGTGGGTAAAGCAAGTTATGTTTTTCAAGAAAATAGCTCAGATGCATGTGTACATGTTTTTCTATTGGTTTTGACAGAGCTGACAAGAGCGAGATTGGTCTAAACTTATTAGGGTCTGAGAGGTTCTTACTTTTAGGCAGAGGAATAACTTTGGCTACTTTCCAGCTGTTTGGAAATGTACCATGTTGTAAAACGAGATTATAAATAAATGTCAAAGACTCGACCACATACGGGGCAGCAAGTTTTAAAAAGTATGTATTTATCCCGTCGTGACCAAGCAAGCGCTTATTTTTGAGTTGGCTAATAGATTTACCAACGTCAAATACAGTAAGCGAAGTAATACGAAAGGATACGTTTGGCGCGAGTTTGTCCTCACAAAAATCTGTAAGCCTTTCGAATATAGATGGTGTGTGAGTTGTCGCACTGCTTAACAACGAATCAGCAGCAGACAAGAAATGGTTGTTAAATGTGTCTGCAGATATAGATGTACATGGTGCTGTTTGTCGTGATTTAGTGAACGCATTAAGGGCGCGCCAGACAGATAAGGTGTCTGTTTTGTTGTCCATCAATCGCTTAAAGTGTTGTTTTGTTTTTTTTTGCCTCTAATACCATGTATTTAACACGGTTTCTCTGCTTGCGGAAAGCACCAAAATCTTTGTTGCGTTTTAGTTCATTTCTGACAGCCATGGCCTCTTTAATGTCATTGCATAACCATTGGGGTAAATGCACATGTTTCACCCTCTTTTCAGGCAACGGCGCATGCTTGTCAAGAACCCGACGGAACAATCTATACCAATCGGCCAACACATCTTCAGGATTCGTATGATTGTAAACCGAAAAAAAGAGGTTTCATTTAGTTCGGCTAGAAACATATCCCTATTAAACTTTTTAACCATTTATAATAGATAGTGGTATGCTGGTTCTTCCGATTTTGTTTGTCCAGAGAGAGAGAGAGAGAGAGACAGACAGACAGACAGACAGACAGACAGACAGAGAGAGAGAGAGAGAGAGAGAGAGAGAGAGAGAGAGAGAGAGAGAGAGAGAGAGAGAGAGAGAGAGAGAGAAACACACAGTGAGCTACATTGAGTCTTAATGGCAGATTTAAAGGCAGCGAATTAGGGAGAATGTCTAATGTCTATGGGTTCCAGACAACAGGTCCAACGAGCGCAAAACAACGGTCACCTCTGGTTTTGAATTTGCAGAGCGGGACTCTGAGAAGGCGCGTGTCACTACTTGAACAGATGGAGCGGGAGATAGTGTATAGTTGAAGAAGATAAGCGAGATAGGCAGGGGTAGAGTAGTTAATAGCTTTGTAGCACATCGATTTTGTACGAGACTCGTTGTTCGACTGGCAGCCAATGAAGTTTTGGAGAGAGATCTGACTTAGCAGCTTTTAACATTGGTCAAAGCATACATAAAAGGATAGGGAAAAGGGGTCCGCTACGTAAGTGACCGGAAGCAATGAATATGTAAGCCCCTCCCCCCAACCCCGAATGGAGGCGTATAAATATACACTAGATTTCCAGCCACTTGATTAGATCTAGGTCACCTAAGGGGAAGGGGAGGGGGGGGGTGGTTCCAGATTGTTTAGCTGGTATGAAAAACAGCTGTTTCGGTCTAGGCAACCTCGTCAGCACACCATCGGCATAACTGGAGGAAGAGAAGGAACTTCTGACTACCTGCAAAGAAGACCACATTTTACAGTGGTTTCTGCAGGGGCATACATTTCATACCTCCACCTACAGCTAAATTTCCACGCATCCTAAGAGAGAACCAACTAAAAAGAGGGAAGGCATTGAAGTCGAAATTGTGGTAATAATAAACAAGCGCTTGTAATTTAGAAGAAACTACAAATTAAATAGGAAAAAGCACTGTCAAGGGGTGCATTATCGACCAATGATCATAGATAGATCTACTGTTGATGAAAGCACGCAAAAATAGGATAGGAAAGAGGGGTGCCCTAAGTAAGTGACTGGAAGCAAACACTGCCTAAACAATTTGGACCCCCCCCCCCCACCCCCCACCCCCTCCTTGGTGAACCTAGAACCTAATTTCCATACATCAAAGGGCTGGAAATCCAGTGTATGTGTGATACGCTTCCCTTCGTCGGGGGGGGGGGGGAGTGGGGGTTGGGGGCTCCCATACTCATTGCAAGTCACTTACTTAGCACACCCCTCCTTCCTAGGGGTGGCCTGAGACAGAGGCAGGACAACTTGGCCTCCCTTGTCCTCGACAGCGAGGTGAAGGGGAAAAAAAAAAAAGAGGTCAAGGCTACGGATAAAGAACTGAGAGAGCTGATCGACACAACAGAAGCAGCGCTGAGAAAAGACGACACTACACTCAGCGAGAAAGTAAATAAGCTCACTTCTTCCAGAGACTGCCATGCAGGAAAACTAGATGAAATCAGCAAACGCATTGACACTCTTGCTACTCTATCCACTGCGGCTGTACGTCAGCGTGAAAAAGAGAGAGCAAGCTGACAGCCAGACCACCGAGAAGAATAGGATGCCACTGGACAGACTTCGCAGCATGAAAATCCTCCCTGAGGCCAACACTCCTCTCATTAGAGATTCTGTCACCAAGATTATTGATAAGAAGAGGATGTCGACTGCTGACTCTATCGTGCAGAAATATGTCAGTGTCTGGCCTCAGGGTGGATCATCTGGGTCTGTGGCTGAGTTCACAACCCCCCAACCCCAACATTCGGACTGTCACAGTCCACATCGGCATCAACAGCTGCTGCCAACAGACCTGGCTAAAACTTTGTGGCCTGTTGCCTGCAAAGTTCTCCAAAGCCAGACTAGAGATGTCTTCCCTCCTCTCGACACGTGGCAGCCATCATCCACTACACAGACCTGCACATGACTCAAACAATGCGCTGTGTTACGTGTTGAGTCGTGGTCGTAGTATGATATCACACCAGACGGCACGCACGTAAGGCTCTATTAAAGAAACTTCATTCAGCTGCAACCCATCACACGTGGCTTAAGGTTGTAGACAAGACTGGAGTAACAGTTCCCACAATATTTTATTGCAGCAATGCGATTTCCACACAATACATTCACAAATGCACCAACACGGATCAATGTCTCCTCTGCAATGTATCCACGCTTTTGACACACTGGGGCTATCATACAATGCAAACACTATGCACTGCATAACTCCATCACTGACAATGTGCGACAATGTACAAACGCGCCCGGCCGAATCTAGCAAATTCATACAACACAACCAATCAGAACAGAATACGTAACCGACTCATAAATATTGATGAAAACGAACTTTCTAGAATAGACTACAATAGTCTACAAAATTCGACTGCTAATTTCACTCCTAATTTTGGGAAATCCCGGTGTGTTATGACTTTACACAAGAGTATGCTAGACAGGTCACGACCTTACCCACATTTTCTGGACGTTACACGAGTTTTCTTAACACCGACTGGCGGCTAACTTCACGCTCACAGAAAACGGTGGTGATTACTCGAGCGGTTTCTAGACTCTTCGGGATTCAACTCCGTGTATCAAAAGACAATCAATTTCGCTCTCGAAATCAAACGATAGTAAATCTTACTAAAAAGGTACGTGATTCGTAATAATGATAGCTCAAAATTAATAAATATCGGATCGTTTCCTACGATTACTGCATGCATGCTCTCACAGCACAACACAACCACAATCGTAACACGCTGATAACTGTGTGCAAACAGGAAAAGGTCACTTTCGTCGACCACACATAAACTTTCCTGTTAACCAGAGGTGCACCCAAGCAGGTGATGTACTACGATAAACTTCACCCCAGCGACCACGGTGTTTGTGCACTGGCCGGAAACATCATTCTCGCTGGCCTGCCTCAGGCGTCCCCGGGCGAAGACAGACAGGCCGCGCAGCGTGGTGACCACACATCGGTCCGTCCTCTGTCCATGTCTCTTTCCTCTGGTAAGGGCAATTGGATTACTAAACGTCATCAGCAGTCCTGGCCAGCGTCCGCCGCTCAGCCAGCCCCTGGGCAGTACGCTGGACCACGCGAGTCTTCTGCGGCTCCTCACACATCTCAGACACATGCTGTGTCCTGAACAGGGGCAGACGCTGCTGTCCGATGCTAACGAGTACCCTCCCTTACAACCATCTGCCATGACAACGAGCCGTTCTTCAATGTCCAATACAAGATCCACGCCATCCCCATGCCCCCCCCCCCCCCCCCCCCATCCCCCATGCCCCGTCCCCCCCCCCCCCCAACACCCCGGTGTAATTAGGGAAGTTAGAATTTTGGGAAGACGCAGACTCGTAGTTTTGTTGTGCGAATCGCACATTTTGGGACATTTTAATCATAAAGTGGATACGTAATAATAATAATAATTACGGTATTTATAATGCGCTTATCTTATAATAATTATAACTCTAAGCGCGCACTCACAACTCGCACACGCATGCGCACGCTTTAGACAATGACTCACGTAACACAAAAAGTGAAAAAACATTACGACGGTCAGCTTGGGGTGGGGAGTGTGGTTATATAGTGCTAGAACTGTTGAAAGAGGTGAGTTTTGAGGCCGGCTTGGAAGGAGGAGAGCGAGTGTTTCTGACGGAGAGAGAGTGGGAGAGTGTTCCAGGTGGATGGACCGTATACTGAGAAGGAGCGGGGGCCGAAAGTGCTGAGTTTGGTGCGGGGTATGAGGAGGCGGAGAGGGTCGGAGGCGGAGCGGGGAGGAGTGTAGGGGTGAAGTAAGTTGGAGAGATAGGCAGGAGCATAGTTGTTCAGGGATTTGTAGCAGAGAGACAGAATCTTGTATTGGATGCGTTGGGGGATGGGGAGCCAGTGAAGGAGCTTGAGCAGGGGAGTGATGTGGTCGGATTTTTTCTTTCTGAGGACGAGGCGGGCAGCATTGTTCTGGACGCACTGGAGAGTGAAAGTGGTGGAGTGAGGAAGGCCGGAAAGAAGAGAGTTGCAGTAGTCGATGCGAGATAAGATGAGAGAGACAGCGAGTTGGTGGCAGCTTCGGTAGTGAGGTATTTTCTGATCTGACTGATGCGGCGGAGGTGAAAATAACATGCCTGGGCCGTGGCGCAGACGAAGCTGGTCATGGAAAGAGAGGAATCGAGGATAACGCCAAGGTTCTTGACCGAGTCAGAGAGGGAGATGGGGATGCTGTCGAGTTGAAGGTGGAGAGAGGGAGGGAGCTGGGAAAGTTTCTGGCGAGTGCCTACCAGCATGGCTTCCGTTTTGTCGTCGTTCAGTTTCAGCTTGTTTGCTGTCATCCAGTTTTTCACGTCTTCATAGCAGTCAGCCGTGCGAGTCAGTAGTGTCTGAGTGTTGTCGAGTTTGTCTTTGTCTAGTAGTTGTGAGTCATCGGCGTAGAGGTGGTGGTGTATGTGGTGAGACTGGATGATGTTGGACAGGGGGGAGGTGTAGAGTGTGAAAAGGACCGGGCCCAAGACGGACCCCTGTGGAACGCCGCAGGAGAGCCTGACTGGGTTGGAGGAGACGCCGTCGATGGTGACGGACTGCTGTCTGTCGGAGAGGTAGGAGAGAAACCAGGAGTGAGCAGAGTCAGTGATGCCAAAGGAGTGGTGAAGGCGGTGGAGGAGGATAGAGTGGTCTATGGTGTCGAAGGCGGCAGAGAGATCGAGTAGCGTAAGAAGGGAGATGTTGCCCGAGTCAGTGGAGAGAAGCAGGTCGTTTAGGATATGTAGAAGGGCTGTTTCAGTGCTGTGATGTTTGCGATAGGCAGACTGGAAGGGACTGAGGAGGTTGTTGTCGGCGAGGTGGAGGTTGAGTTGGTTGAGGACAACCTTCTCAAGAAGCTTGGACAGAAAAGAGAGATTGGAGACTGGGCGGTAGTTCTTGAGTTCGTTTGGGTCGAGGTTGTGTTTTTTGAGAAGAGGACGGACGATGGCGGACTTGAAGATATCGGGGACGGAGCCATTCTCTAGAGATGTGTTGATGATGTCGGTAATGAAGGGCAAAAGTTTTGGGAGGCCGTCCCGGTAGAGGGAAGCTGGGAGGGGGTCTAGTTCGCAGGTTTTGAAAGGCATGGACTTTATGGTCTTGAGGACTTCATCCTGAGAGACGGGGCGGAAGGACGAGAGGGGAGTGCCGGAAAAAGTGGGGTCGGGAGGGCAAGGCGGAGAATGCAGAGTGTCGAGTGTGTTGCGCAGAGTTTGGATTTTGTCGGAGAAATAGGAGGAAAAAGCGGACGGAAGTTCTTCTTTGCTGTGTGTGTTGGGAAGAGGAGAGTCTTTAGAAGTGCCTAGGAGTGTGTTCATGGTAGCGTAGAGGGTTTTGGAAGAAGTGGATTCCAGGATTTTGTTTTGAAGGTGTTTGCGTTTGGAGTCGGAGATCATTCTGCAGACTTTGGATCTGGTGGTTTGGAAGATCTCTCTGTGAACGGTGAGGTCAGATGAGCGCCAGCGGCGTTCCGCTTGTCGACGCTCGCGTTTGGCCTTAGCTATGTCGTCAGTGAGCCAGGGGGAGGGGAGTCGGTTGGGTATGGAGCAGGTGGTGACAGGGGCATGGGTGTCTAGAAGTTTTCGAAGGGAGGACTCGAAATGGGATGCAAGATCGGGAGAGGAGGCGGGGTCTAAGAGAAGGTCGACAGCTTCGTCGAAGAAGTTCTCTCGGTTGACAGATTTTAGTTTGCGACGAGAGACAAAGAGCTTGGGTTTTTTCGGGGGAGGTAGGTTGAGGGCGACGAGAATAGCGAGGTGGTCGGAGGGAAGCACAGAAGAGGTGTCAGAGTCGAGGAAGAGTTGATCGGAGGTGCGGGTGATGATCCAGTCGAGGGTGTGGCCGAGTCGGTGGGTGGGTTTAGTGATGTGTTGTGTAAGATTGTGGTTTGAAAGTGACGTGCAAAGGCGTTTTGTGTCGGGGTGGTCGGGTTTGTCGAAGTGGAAGTCGCCAAGAAGGATGTGTTTTCCGGGTCGTGTGCTGTAATGGTCGAGGAGGAGATCGAACTCGGTGAGGAACATGGAGTTTGTGAGTTTGTTTTGAGAGCTTGGAGGGGGGCGATAGATACATGAGAAGATAAGGGACTGGCCAGGGAGTGTTGCTACGGCCTCGACAGATTCAAAGGAGGGATGAGCAAAAGGGAGAGACTGAGAGAAGGAGAGGTGAGCAGAAAGACAGTCCCTGTAGATGATGGCAATGCCACCCCCTCTGGAAGCACGCGGGAAGGAGGCCGTGTGTATTTCCAGTATAAAATTGTTTAAAAAAGAAAATGTAAAAAAGAAAGGTACAGCTGTCGTTGCGACGTCGTGTTCGTGACTGCACAGGTGGACAGTTCCTTCATCTTGATCATTTTTCATCTTCTTTTAGGAAATAATAGTTATTAATCTTTTTAAGTGACACTTTTACGCCAATGACTTGTACTTCTTCTTGGAGGCAGAACAAACATTACAAGATCTTGTGTTTTAGTGCTTACTACTTCCAGTGTAGTTCTACTCAATACTAATTAACTGCAGTATATACTGATTCGCTTGAAGGATTTTTTTCTGGCGAACCCCTTTATTTCTTCTTCGATTGGAGTTTCAGGGTCACATAGACCACAATAACTGTGCTCCATGCTTAATATGGCACTGTCTGTGACATTGTCCCTTCGTTACATGAACCACAGATATAGAGACTCTTACTGTTACCGAGGTCAGCCGCTGAAGACTATTCTTCATTTGGTTTTAATTCTATGTTGTGTCGGTGTGTGAGTTAGTTAGTTAGTTAGTTAGTTATTTGGGTTTAACTAAGGCCATCTCACGGCGTGTGTCGGTGTGTGAGGAACACTCGTAGGATATCTGTGACATTTTACGGACGTAAAACCGTTCTGCAAACCAATGCCACTGCGTGCAGTGATTACTCATCTAGTCTTTGCTTATTGTGATCTTTGCTTTATTGCATTTTGAATTCTGTTGTTAGAGATTTTGTACTTTTGGTCTTCTCGCGTATTGTCGGTTTTCCGATTACACATTTGGTTTGTCTAACGATATTTCCTAACCGCCCGACCACACAACATCACTATCATACAAGTATACGCTCCAACAGCAGATCATGATGATGAGGAATTAGAAGAATTCTACGAACAACTGGACAACATCATCAAGAAAACACCTAAGAAAGACATTCTGACCGTCCTCGGTGACTGGAATGCAAAGATCGGCCCTGACGCTTACCAACAATGGGCAGGAACAGCTGGCAAGTTTGGCCTTGGAGAAACAAACGACAGAGGCCTGCGACTTTTAGAGTTCGCACAGAGTAACCGTCTTACCGTTGCTAATACCCTCCATCCACACAAGAAGTCAAGAACAGTGACATGGCAATCGCCAGGAGGCCTGGTCCATAACCAGATTGACTTCATCTTGCTGCCTCGACGATTCAAATCCAGCGTTAACAAAGCACAAACGAGGTCCTTTCCTGGCGCTGATATTGGCAGCGACCACAACCTCGTCCTTACTAGCCTCAAGTTGAAGCTGGCATTGAAACGAGACAGCAAGAGCCCTCGCATCCGATTCGACCTCGAGAAGCTAAAAGACCCGGAAGTAGAAGAGGTCTTCCAAGCCCAGGTGGGAGGCAGATTTGCAGCCTTGGCTACTTTGGATTGGGACGTAGACACCCTTGCTGGAAATATAAAAGAGGTGTTACTTTCTACAGCAGAAGAAGTGCTGGGGAAGCAGAAGAAGCGCAAACAGCCCTGGGTCACCGATGACATCCTTGATCTCTGTGATGAGAGGAGAGCCTGGAAGAAAAAGAGAGGCCAAGACCTCACATCAGCAAACAAGTACAGACTTGTCAACAAGAAGATCAGGAAGAGGATGAAAGAAGCCAAAGAAGATTGGATTGAAGACCAGTGTCGTAGCGTGGAAGAGGGCATGGCAAACGGCAACAGCAAGAAGGCTTATGAAACGCTAAGGACCCTCACCAAGACTCAACAGCGAACAGCCACAGTCATCGAAGACAGCAGCGGCCAACTCCTTACGGAAAACACTGCTGTACTAAACAGATGGACTGAGTACTGCCGAGACTTGTATAACTACAAGCCTGAGCCAGACACCAGCATCCTCCAAAACAACCAGGCTGGGGCCAGGAAGGCCGAAGACCTGCCAGTGTTAGCTGAAGAGGTGGAAACAGCTGTACGCGGCCTGAAGGGAGGAAAGTCTCCAGGTGTAGACAACGTACCTGCTGAACTGTTGAAACATGGAGGAGAAGTAACAACGAAGGTCCTCACTACACTCTGTCAAAAGATCTGGGAGCAAAAGAAATGGCCAGTAGAATGGACACAGTCTCTAGTGATCCCGCTCCCCAAGAAAGGAAACCTGAAACAGTGCCAGAACTACAGAACTATCAGTCTGATAAGTCACCCTAGCAAAGTAATGCTTAGGATCATTCTCAACCGCCTCAAAACTTTCGCCGAGGAACTGCTGGCAAAAGAACAGGCTGGCTTCAGAGTTGGAAGAAGCACTGTAGAGCAGATTTTCAACTGCCGCGTCCTGATTGAGAAACATCTGCAGCATCAGCGCGAACTCTACCACAACTTCATTGATTTCAGGAAAGCATTTGATCGCGTCTGGCACGACGGACTCTGGCAAGTCATGAGATCGTTCAACATAGAGGAGGGACTGATCCAAATGATAGAAGCGCTTTACAAGAACGCCTGCAGCGCGGTTCTACTTAACAATCAGTCAGGCGTGTTCTTCAGGACGACGATCGGTGTCCGTCAAGGATGCCTGCTCTCTCCTGTCCTTTTCAACATATTCCTGGAGAAGATCATGCAGGAAACCCTCCACGACCACCATACTTCAATCTCTATTGGTGGCAGATCCCTGTGCAATCTTCGATTCGCAGACGACATTGACCTCATGGCAGGCAGCAATAGTGAGCTTCAAAACCTGACAGACAAACTTTCAAGTAGCGCAGGGTCTTATGGCATGGAGATCAGTACGGATAAAAGCAAAGTGATGATCAACACCACAAGCGACAGCAGCAGCAACATTCACATGAACGGCCAGAAGCTAGAAGAGGTCAATAGCTTCAAGTACTTGGGAGCCACCCTGTCCAAAGACGGTAGTTGCATAGCAGAGATCCGTATCAGGATAGGTACAGCAACATCCGCAATGGCCAGGCTGGACAGGATATGGCGAAGTAACTCCATCAGCTTCACCATCAAGTACAGGCTTTACAAGTCCCTCGTAGTGTCTATTCTACTCTACGGCTGTGAGACTTGGACACTGCTTGCAGACTCAGAAAAGAAAATCCAGGCCTTTGAGAACAAGTGCCTGAGGAAGTTGCTCCGCATCTCGTACCGCGAGCACAAGACCAACGAATATGTACGGAGCATCGTCACTTCCCTGGTGGGCCCACATGAACCCCTTCTGGCAACCGTGAAACGGCGCAAGCTTGCTTGGTTTGGCCACGTGACCCGACACAACACCTTGTCCAAGACTATCCTCCAAGGCACTCTCGAAGGAAGTCGTCGGCGAGGTCGTCAGAGAAAGAGTTGGGTCGCAAACATAAAAGAATGGACCGAACTCGAGATGCCAGACTTGCTTGCCACCGCCCAAAATAGAACTCAGTGGAGAGCACTGTCTGTTGCTGCTGCCTTTCAGTCCCCCCAACGCCCAGTTCGGGCAAGGGACTGATGATGATGATGATTTCCTAACCTCGTGAGTTATTATTATGTGTGTTGTCAAACTCAAGTCAGAAAACCTTCGCATCGGACACCTCAATATTTACCACATTTATAACAAGTTATCTTATATTTGCGTTTATCTGAATGGACCAGATCCATTTCATTTTTTTGGTCTGTCTGAGACACGTCTCAGTTCAAATGTATCAGATGAGGCTATTTAAGTTCCTGGTTTTCCTGTAATGAATAGTGATCCCACTGCCCACGGACAGACAGGAATAGCGGTATATGTTCACACTTCTATTCAAGCTATTACACAAAGACGACATGATTTAGAAACCAAAGATGTCACCATCATTTATTATCGACTTTCTATACCGTAACCCTGCTGCGAACTTTGAGTGGTATGACGATTTCCTTAGTATGTTTGATAAAGCCTGTAAAACTAACGCTAATGTCATACTCATGAGAGATTTTAACATAGGCATGTTAAAGTCTCATCATGCGTGGGACTCTACGTAAACGTTGTTAGGTCTTAAACAGTTAGTTACTTCACCGACACGGATCACACCAACAACGTCTACACTCATAGATCATATCTACACCACCAAGCCGGAGTCTGTTCATTATGTGTCTGTCGGTAACCTTAGTATCAGCGACCACTTTCCCATCAGCTGTACGTGGTCCACTAAACTCCAGAAAGCAAACAAAAGTGTCATTCATACATCACCAATCGCTCTTTCAAAAATGTTAATGAAAGTAATGTTTTGTTAGATCTTAGCAACACATCATTTGATGGGGCATTTAGTGAAAGTGATTCCGACAGCGCTCTGTCTGTCTGGTACAACAATCTTTCTGAAGATCTTAAATAAACATGCGCCCCTGCGGCGGAGGAGAGTAAAGCAAGCATCACTCCCACCGTGGCTGACTCAAAACAATTTAAGCCATGAAGGTGAGAGACGATCTGAGAAAATAGAAGCGCTTCGTTGTATTTAAACGTGAACGTAATCGTGTTAAATTTTAAGTGAGACAGGCTAAGAAATCTTGTATTGATCGCCTGGTTAAGCAAGACAAAGATATTATGTCCACGCTCTGGCGTGCTATGGCCATATTGAACGGAGGCAAGAGTAGGATATCTTCTATAATCCCTTCTACCCTGACTGCCGACATCTTTAACGGCCATTTTCTTTCCATTGCCCTTCAGAAGCTAATCCTCAGCCCTTCTCCTGCCCAGACAGACTAATTGACCTTTGTAGATCGCGGACTGCAAGATCTGATCCTTTTGTTATTCCATCACTGGTAGTCGTTGTCGTAGTATTATGCAATCACACCAGACACACTCACGTAGGATTCTTGTAAAGAAGCCTCACTCAGTTGCAACTCGTCACACAAGTGGCACAAGGTTGTAGGCTACACTGGAGTAACAGTTCCAACAGTACTCACGATGCACTCTCGGCACAATGCGTCCACAAATGCATCTACACTTTGGTACACTGTCTGGTACAATGCATCCGCATTTTTGATACACTGTGTCTCCCGTACAATGCACAAACATATTTCTTAGCACCCTCTTTATACTATGACAATTTCCAGAATATTCCAGCAAATATTTCAGAAAAGAAAACATAACCAAAAATCATTAATATTTTTTTTATTTTTAAAAACACTCTAGATCTATCTACAATCTTCCAATAACATCTAGGCGCAATCCGTCAATGCTGCGAAATGTAGCCAACGTGCGTACTACAAATCTTTGACGTCATATTTGAGGTCACTAGAACAATCGTGACCCTTCCGAACCTTCCAGGCTAAAGTAGGTCGGACTTTGCAACAATGTAGCGAAAATATGCAATATTCTAGCTACGCAACAAAAATCGATCGCAATTCTACATGCAACAGAAAATGATTTATACTAAAAAGGTTCGTGATTCTTATCCAAAATAACTCAGCTGAACATCGGATCGTTCCTACGATCAACACACAATGCCCTAAAAACAATAACACAACCACAAACGTAACAAACTCATTCAAGGCGGATTCAGCCGCGTATCCGAAAGCAGTTTTGTTTCGAATGACGTGAATTAAGAAGACGACTTCCAGGACTCATTTACCTCTCTATTTTAAATCCGCAGATCAATAATTTTCTTTTTAAAAAGCCGATCTATTAAAGAGGATAAAAAGAAGAAGAGGTTTTCTGGTTAATTACAAGGGTTATGATACTGGAGCCTTGAAGAGACCGAGGACCGGGGCGGGGGTGGGGGGAGGCGGGGGGGGGGGGATTGATGAGGAGTGTGGGTGCTCGAGAGAGGTGTAGAGGAATGTGATTACAAGATAGGAAGGACATTCTGACATATGAAAGCAAAAGTCAGATGAAAGGCAAGGTTTTGATTGTAACGAAACGGATATATTATCTTCACAAAATGTAACTGTATTTTTCCTTCGGGGTGTGTGTGTGTGTAGGGGGAGGGGGGGGGCAGCATTGACAGCAGGCTAGAATGGAAATCACGACTAAAAGATGAACGTAGAATATGTTCGCTGAGATATTGAGTTGGTAGTTCACTAAGTGAGATTCTGCATATTCTCTTAACCTCTTTATAAAAATGCATCGATTAAAAATACAAGGAGAATCTCACTTAGTGATCGAAATAGCAGCGCAATATCTTAGCAAAAATAATTTGTGTACTTAAATGTGATTTTGGATCTTACGGCTGCAGAGTATTATGGCACTCGAGAAGTGCACACATACACCAAGTCTCGATTTTGTCAATGTCCAAACCATAGAACGACCAAAATGAATGGTTTCTGTTCGTGGCAAGTTGTCAGGGCTGCGGGAACAGTACCCTCTTATATTGCTGCAAGTGCTTAACTCATGACATCCTGAGGATGAAAGTATGTTTTGGTATATCCTGTGAGGTCTGCTTCATAGATCGACCATTCTAGTTTACGGGTGGTGTCGGAATAGCATGGTGCCTACAGGCGCAAAGCTATTCTGACGTCCCCCTTGAACTGTCATGATCGATCCACATCCTGTCGTAGCTTGTAAGGGCTTTCTGGGTTCATTCGAAAGTTTCTGATTTCTTTTTATCTATATCTGAGACACATTATCGTCATTTGCCTGAAGGGTGAACAACCATATTAACAAACTTTCTTTTTGACCTGAGCATATTATTCATCAATTCTGCTCCATTCTTCAAACAAGAATTCAGCATCGTCTTTTTGTGTGTCCTTGGACAACAGGATGGTTCCAGAACCCGAACGAATTTGACGAACCAACTTCTTTAATTGATCAATCATTTTGAAATTGTATTGTATTGTATTGTATTGTATTGTATTGTATTGTATTGTATTGTATTGTATTGTATTGTATTGTATTATAATGTGACTAAAATAATACGACACTGAAAACACTTATTTAGGAAACAGATCCTACCTTACACTGCCCTTGACTCCAGCATGTCCTGAGCAGTAGACCCAGATAAGTCTTCGAACTTGTAATTTGGCCATTGCCCAGTGTCATCTGGGTATCCCATTCCGGCGTCGATTTTCCCACTCCTGCATGCAGTGGTACACAATTCACAACTGAGAACACATCTTGTGTAGAGATAAAGAGAAGAAAAGACGAACGAAGACAAGAGAAAATAAACTGTTGGCTATAAAACACGAATTGTTAATATTCATACAACTTTAATAAATAAGGGATTTTTGTTTGTTTGTAAAATCCGGGACCAAAGCCGGGACGCCTGAAAGCTGACCTTACACGAGCGTAAATATTTTTGTTTAACCCCTTCAATGCTGAGACAAAGTGAACACGATTCCCGCGACTGCGGGGGCTCATGAGGATATATGTCTCTTGCTGAGACCAACTTGTATCCATTTTCCTTGGGTGGTTGGGGCTTCTGGTGATTGAATGAACACAGTAATTATTGGGGTTAACGCCGAGCAGGCGACTAAGACCATCTCACGGCGGTGTATGAACAGATTTCAGAAACAAAAAATATACGTACACTGGCAGGGAAGGGGTTAAGTTAAATGGATTCACAACTTCCACCAACTTGTAGTTAGTAACTTTAGCAATTAATGAAGAAAACTTGTGCGCTGATCTGCGATATATGACCATCCAGCGTCCTCCCATAACGTCAAGAATCATAGACTACTTCGCTTGCTCTCCATCAGTGGCCAGATTACACCAAGCCAAGGGTCTTCTGCCGGTAATTTAACAAAACAGTTTTTGCAGTTTTATAACCGTCTTTTCTAAGCGTGTTTCTTCTCCGTTGGGTACTTCTTTGCATTTTACACGCTTGGCAGTCACTTTTTTTATCTGGATTTTTTTTACATTTTGATTAACTTTGATCCCGCTGCGACCTGTTACGTGAGTTCTGTTTTCTTTTATCTACGTTTTACCGTTGTCTCCATGGGGTTTACCTGTCACATCGTCTACGCTATCTTCGTCTGTCTACTGTGCTGCTTGTTGTCATCGTCCTATACTTCTACATCGCCAAGCGCCCTGCCTTTGTCATCACGGTTTTTTTGGTAAAGCGCTGGACTCCCTTCGTAACTTGCCTACTATCCCTTAGTCGCTTGACGTAGCGTATCTGAAGACTGTATTGGACAAGATGCGATTCTGTAGCTACGTGCATTTCCTGCTCACTTTCTCCCATAATAAGGTAATACCAAAAGGGTTTGTTCTACATTTTCATCATTCGCTTTCTCTCCCACGTTCGAGCCAACGGTCAGTTCAACCTATCCTGACCACTGCAGCTACTCGCCTAATGAATAGGGCCATCCATCACAACACTCAGAAGCTGGAAGTCATAGACAGAAATCTGGGCCACTTTCGCCGTCAGATGTCTAATTTATGTGATCATACGACATGCTCTACAATCATACAGTTCACGCGCGTGGCCAACGGGAAATTCTATGACTCCCTACTTGAAACTAAGAAGAAAAAACTCTGTTATCTGCTGCCTTCTTGCAACCAAATCCTTCACAGCGGACTAACAACACAACCGCCTCGTGGTAACCATACCACCCGATCTCCAGCTTTCTGATGCTGAGAGACAGGTACTTTCTCGGGGACTCAAGTTTGTTCCTCTGAAGCCTAGAGCTGATCACGTTTCTACTTTGCTTGATGTTCAAGAATATTTCCGCCGACTCCGCCTAGCAGCCCACTTTGACGGTGTTCGAGCCCCAAACCAGGACACCAGTGATGATGACGACGACGACAAATTGTCCTTTCCTTATCAACTTAGCATGTGGACGCCAAACGTAGGTGAATTCAAAGCCTTGGAAAGATATATCAACAGATGTGAAGATGACGTGACCATGATCAGATCTAAGCCAGTGAAGCACTTTAACATGACCACGGCCGAAATGAAGACTCTTCACGAAATGAAGAAACGAGATGACATCGTCATTAAACCAGCGGATAAAGGTGGCGCGGTGGTAGTTTGGCGTAGGGATCTCTACGTCAAAGAAGTTGTACGTCAATTACAGAACGGTGAGTTCTATTTACCTATCACTGCTAAGACAACCGCGTCTGACAACAAAGTAGTGAGGCAAACCATTACCATTGGCATTAATGAGGGAAAATTGCCATCGCAGGTCAGTTCACTCGTGGTGAGGGAACCTAAGGAGCCAAGATTCTACGTCCTCCCTAAAATCCACAAACCAGACACACCGGGTCGTCCCATAGTTTTGGTTTGCTCTTGTCCCACAGAGCTTATATCCCAGTTCATCGACCCCATCCTCCAACCCTTGGTCCGTGCTCTTCCCACATATGTAAAAGATACAAACCACGCCCTTCACCTTTTGGATCGCTTCACCTTCCCTGACACAACAGCACATACAAGATTTTGTTCACTAAGGACATACAGGCTCTTTACACCAACATCTCCGATGAAGACGGCCTACTAGCCTCTTGGCTTGACTTCGCAAACGAAGATTCTATAGGGCTTGCCCACGTCGTCTGCAGGCATTTTCGTGGCTGCGGAGGCCAATCCGGGACAGGCAGGTTCGACCGCAGTGGCTGCAAGGGAAGGTCTGGTCAGGGTTCTGAGTTACGACAGCTCTGTTTTTTCTTCTGAGCCGCTTGTCCTTAAGGTTAGCTCTGCGAGAGTCCTCAAAGGAGACGGCTGCCTTGTGAATGGTGGAGCGCCAGGTGTCACGGTCCGCAGCAAGCGAAGACCACTGGCGGTGGTCGATTTGGCAGGCACTAAGTGACTTCTTGAGACAGTCTTTGCATCTCTTCTTTGGTGCCCCTCTGTCTCGGTGTCCAGTGGCGAGCTCGCCGAACAGAGTGATCTTGGGTAGGCGATGATCCTCCATCCTGGAGACGTGCCCCGCCCAGCGAAGCTGTGTCCGCAGCAGCAAAGCCTCGATGCTCACAGTTTCCGCCTGTTCAAGGACCTCGACGTTGGTGACATAGTCACTCCAGTGAATGCTGAGGATGGTACGCAGGCAGCGCTGGTGAAAGCGTTCGAGGAGTCGTAGTTGGCTGCGGTAGAGGGCCCAGGACTCGGAACCGTACAGCAGGGTGGTGAGGACGACAGCTCTGTACACGCTGATCTTGGTGCCTTTTTTCAGCTGTTGATTGTGCCACACCCGCTTGAATAGTCGCCCGAAAGCACTGTTTGCTGTTGCAAGCCTGTTGTCCAGCTCCTTGTCCAGCTTGGCGTCTGACGTGATGATGCAGCCAAGGTAGGTAAACTGGTGTACAGACTTCAGTTCGGACTCGCCGATGGTGATGTGGGGAGGGCGATGCTCTTCCTTGGGTGCCGGCTGATGAAGGACCTCTGTCTTTTTCAGACTGATCTCAAGTCCAAAGAGCTGGGCGGCATCTGCGAAGCAGGACGTAATGCGCTGCAAGGCTCTCTCTCTGTGTGCAACGAGGGCAGCGTCATCAGCAAAGAGCAGCTCACGAATCAGTTGGTCTAGGGTTTTCGTGTGGGCCTGCAGTCGTCTGAGGTTGAACAGGCTGCCATCGAGACGGCACCTGATGTACACTGCGTCGTCATCGTCGAGGTCCACTGTGGCCTGCTTCAACATCATGCTGAAGAAGATGGTGAAGAGGGTCGGTGCCAGCACGCAGCCTTGCTTCACGCCGTTGCGAATGGGGAATGGTTCTGAGAGGTCACTGTTTAGTCTGACCTGGCCTTGCTGGTCCTCGTGGAGCTGGACGATCATGTTGAGGAACTTTGGGGGACAGCCTAGTCGCTCCAGGATCTGCCACATACCTTGCCTGCTCACAGTGTCAAACGCTTTTGTTAGGTCGACAAACGTTACGTACAGCCCTTTGTTCTGCTCGCGGCACTTCTCCTGAAGCTGTCTCAGCACAAAGACCATGTCGGTGGTACTCCTGTTGGCTCTGAAGCCACACTGGCCCTCTGGGAGGTGGTCTTCAGCGATGGCAGGTACCAGCCGATTCAGGAGCAACCTTGCGAGAATTTTCCCGGCAATGGACAGCAGGGTAATTCCACGATAATTAGAGCAGGCAGACTTCTCTCCTTTGTTCTTGTACAGGGTGATGATGACTGCATCACGGAGATCTTTTGGTAGTGTTCCTTTTTCCCAGCAGCAGAGAAAGAGGTCGTGGAGCTTGTTGTGCAGTGCTGGGCCTCCATGTTTCCAGATCTCTGGCGGGATTCCGTCAATGCCTGCTGCTTTGCCACTCTTGAGCTGGTGGATGGCTGTGAGGGTCTCTTCGGCGGTGGGCGGTTCGTCCATTTCAACTTTTAGTGGAAGGTGTGGGATTTGGAGGATGACTGTTTCTTGAACAGTGCGCTCAGCGCCGAAGAGGTCCTGAAAGTATTCCGACCAGCGGTTCAAGATGGAGGTATTATCTGTGAAGAGTGCCTGTCCATCAGCGCTTCGCAGGGGACTTTGTACCAGGTGCCTAGGGCCATACACTGCTTTCAGTGCTTCGTAGAAGCCCCTGTAGTCACCGTTGTCAGCGCAGAGCTGGGTTCTCTGTGCGAGTCTGGACCACCACTCGTTCTGGAGCTCTCTAAGCTTGAGCTGGAGACTGCTGCAGATGAGGCGGAAGGCAGACTTCTTCACAGGGCAGGAAGGCTGGGCTAGGTGGGCCTGGTGGGCGGCTCTTTTTTTTTGCTAGAAGTTCCTGGATCTCTACGTCGTTTTCGTCAAACCAGTCTTTGTTCCTCTTTCTAGCAAAGCCCAAGACTTCCACAGAAGATTTTACAATAGCAGTTTTCAGTTGTTCCCAGAGTGTTTCAGGGGAGGAGTCTGCTGGATCAACTGTGTCTTTGAGCATGCGCTGTAAATCGGCCTGAAGGGCAGCTTTCTTGTCGTCACGCTGAAGGCTGGCAACATCAAGCTTTTTCTTGGGGGGGGGGGGGGGGGGGGGGGCCTTTCTTGGGTTTCAGCTTGAGGCGGAGCCTGAGTTTGCAGCGAACAAGGCGGTGGTCAGTGTGGCACTCTGCGCTGGGCATCACTCTGGTGAGGAGGACATCACTGCGGTCTCTCTGACGCACTAGGACATAGTCGATAAGGTGCCAGTGCTTGGAGCGAGGATGCATCCAGGTGGTCTTTCGACTGTCCTTTTGCTGGAAAGTAGTGTTGGTGATGACAAGTTGCTGCTCTGCACAGAGCTCCAACAGTAGGCGACCATTGTCATTGCAGTTCTCAACGCCATGCTTGCCGAGGACTCCTTTCCAGGCTTCAGAGTCTTGGCCCACTCTGGCGTTGAAGTCGCCAAGGATGATGACTTTGTCGTCTGCAGGGGTGCTCTGCAGGAGGCTGCGCAGGTCAGAGTAGAACTTGTCTTTTTCTGCAGGCTCTGCCAGGAGGGTTGGGGAGTACACACTGAGAAGGGTGACGTATTGCTGGTGTCTCAGTGGGAGGCGCATGGACATGATGCGGTCGGAGTGACCCGTTGGTAGGTTTTCCAACTTAGTCGCAATGTGGGTCTTCACCATGAAGCCCACGCCTGAGAGCCGTCTTTCTGATGCAGGCCTGCCTGACCAGTAGAGGGTGTAGCCAGCGCCAAGTTCTTGGAGGCTACCTTCCTCCGGGAGGCGTACTTCGCTGAGCGCGGCGATGTCGATGTTTAACCTCCGCAATTCATGGGCAATGAGGGCGGAGCGACGTTCAGGGCGTCCGCTGTTTGCTGTGTCGAGCATGGTTCGGATGTTCCAGCATGCTACGTTGAGTCCGGTCGTGGTCGTCATGAGAGTAGATCCATTGTTTTTTCTTGTTTTCTGACCGCAGGAGAAGATGCCCGTTGACCGCGGCTAGCCAACTGGGTTACGAGGGGATGAGCTTTGGTTAGACCACCTTTTCTAGGCCCCTCTCCGTGTGGAGCAAGCAGTGCTGTCCCTAGAGAAGGCTGCTTGGTCGTTCAGGGTGTGCCGAGTGACGTTGTCATCCCCAGGTCAAAATCAGGCGACCAATATCCTGAACCGCCTGCATGCAGGTTTGAGACTGCGGCTTCCAGTGACATCTTTCACCTGCCGTTTTGCCCCTTGCCCATCGCTACAGGACTTGGAAAGTTCAGTGTCATAGTCCGTGGGCGTTTCCTAAAGCCTGCGCGGTGGAGCTTTTTGGTGGAGTGCAGTGTGCGCAGTACTGGCCCCACCCTTTAAACCCTTGGTTCGTTTGCCATGGCCTAGCAAGCTGGGACGGTGGCATCGAGGTCCTCGGGTCGTAGGTTTTATATCAGACTGTCCTTGTCTTAGTCTCTGGCTCAAAAGCCTTCCCCGGAGACACGGGGGCTTTGATGTCAGGGGTTTCCTCCCTTAGCCTTTCCGCAGCCAAGCGGCCAGGCCTGCAAGGCAGCAGGGGACTCGTGGGGGCCGGGGTCGTCTATGTCCCGTGCAGATGTGAACATCTGCCCACTGCCCAGACGGTGACACTTACCAGAGGAGAAAAATCCAACGCCGGAACCCGGTATTGAACCTCGCACCTTTGGCATTGGAGGCAGACGCCTTAACCACTGCGCCACTACCCCGTCTACTCCTACTAGCATTGAAACATTTTATCTGCAAACATCTTCTGAAGATCGACACCACAACCGTCCTCCGCTTAGCCAAACTGGTGCTATCCATGAACTCATTTCACTTCATAGGTCAGCACTACAAACAGAAGAAAGGAGTCGCCATGGGAACCAAAATGGGGCTTTCCTATGCCTGTCTGTTTGTGGGCTACGTGGAGGAAAAGATCTTCACTCAATACACAGGACCACTGCCAGACCTCTTCAAGCGCTACATCGACGACTGCATGGGCGTCACCTCAAGAAGCATGGCTGAAACATTTTAATTCATAAACTTCATCTCATCATTTCAACCATCTCTCCGAGTCACGCATGAGATTTCCGAAGAGTCTGTGCCCTTCCTCGATATCCAAATATCCACTAAAGCCGACTCTGACAAACTCCATAATACCGTCCACTACAAGCCCACCGATGCCCACACTTACCTGCAGTTTTCATCAAGTCATCCTGACGCCACCAGAAACGGCATCCCATTCTCCCAATTTCTGCGACTCCGTCGGATCTGCAGCAGCGACGATGACTTCACCACACAGACCCAAACCATGGCCACTTTCTTCTCACACCAGGGATACCCGCAAGACATCGACAAAACCGCTCGTTCTAAAGCTGAGGCCACAAGCAGAAGTGAAGCTTAGCGGGAGAAAACTCACAGTGCTGCAGAGGACCGGCGTTCCTGTGTATCACGTATCGTCCTCACAACCTTCCCATAAAAACATTCTCCTCAGAAACTTCCACATCATTCAGAATGACAGTATTGAAAGACATATTTCCTGAGCCTCCGCTGGTAGCTTACAAACGCGACACAAACCTACGCGATCATCTTGTTCACAGTTCACTTCGCGCATCTAACACCTTACCACCTGGCACACACCCTTGTCAGCAACCACACTGCAAAGCATGTCCGTACATAACACTTCCCCCGTCATCACCGGACCCTTGTCATCTTTCACTGTCCACCGATCATTACCATGCCAGTCATCAGATATCGTCTATGTCATCTCATGTTCTCACTGCCCAAAGATGCGTTATGCCGGGGAGACATACCGTACACTCCCCAAACGCTGCATGGAGCATATTCGTTCGATCCGCCTAGGATACTACAACCAGGTTGGACGTCATTTTAACGAACCTCCTCATAGCCTCACACATTTCAGCATACGCATTCTTTGGCAAAATACATCCAACTTCATCCGCCGCAAAATGACAGAATCCTTTTTCGCAGACAGGATTGGCCCTTACCATCCGCGCGGCTTGAACATTCGCCTCTAGGGATGTATGCTCGGGCTGATGGGTGGTTGGTGCAAGACTTGACCTCACTGCTGACACTGAATGCTACCGTTGATACTTGATGCTACCGTTGCACTGATGTGTGTGTGTGTGTGTGTGTGTGTGTGTGTGTGTGTGTGTGTGTGTGTGTGTGTGTGTGTGTGTGTGTGTGTGTGTGTGTGTGTGTGTACGTGAGCGGCAGCAGGCACGAGTAATGCGAATGTATGCAGTGACGTGAATGTATGTAAACGTAAGTTTAGTGCTACGTGTTTTGTGCGTGTGTATTTGCGTCATTTTTTTACGTCATTCAGAATTTTCTCTATACAGGATGACGTCTTTTCTTTCTATCGTGTGTTCTTTTGTGTTCTACGTTGTTTCCATATCACCCAGAAGAAGGATCTTTGATCCGAAACGTGTTCCAATTTAAAGGGGTTTCAACCTCTATTTTCTTTTTTCTTTTCACATGAAACCCTTGAGGCAACCAACAGTTTTACTACATATTTGTTTCGTAATTTATTACCACTGTCTGGTGTGCGATCAACATATTGTGAGCAATTTCACAGTTTATAATTATGACATCACACTGACACTTTGATGTATATCGTATAGAGTAGAAAACTGCAAGAACAGGTTTGTGAGCTGTTAAATTGTTGTTTTATTTTATTCTCGTCAACTGTAGAATAATAAATATTTCTTCCAGACGGTCATGCTATATGTGATCCTCTAAACAGTAAGTTTGTTTGTTCCCAAAAAGAAATTCATCATCATCATCATCATCAGTCCCTTGCCCGAACTGGGCGTTGGGGGGACTGAAAGGCAGCAGCAACAGACAGTGCTCTCCACTGAGTTCTATTTTGGGCGGTGGCAAGCAAGTCTGGCATCTCGAGTTCGGTCCATTCTTTTATGTTTGCGACCCAACTCTTTCTCTGACGACCTCGCCGACGACTTCCTTCGAGAGTGCCTTGGAGGATAGTCTTGGACAAGGTGTTGTGTCGGGTCACGTGGCCAAACCAAGCAAGCTTGCGCCGTTTCACGGTTGCCAGAAGGGGTTCATGTGGGCCCACCAGGGAAGTGACGATGCTCCGTACATATTCGTTGGTCTTGTGCTCGCGGTACGAGATGCGGAGCAACTTCCTCAGGCACTTGTTCTCAAAGGCCTGGATTTTCTTTTCTGAGTCCGCAAGCAGTGTCCAAGTCTCACAGCCGTAGAGTAGAATAGACACTACGAGGGACTTGTAAAGCCTGTACTTGATGGTGAAGCTGATGGAGTTACTTCGCCATATCCTGTCCAGCCTGGCCATTGCGGATGTTGCTGTACCTATCCTGATACGGATCTCTGCTATGCAACTACCGTCTTTGGACAGGGTGGCTCCCAAGTACTTGAAGCTATTGACCTCTTCTAGCTTCTGGCCGTTCATGTGAATGTTGCTGCTGCTGTCGCTTGTGGTGTTGATCATCACTTTGCTTTTATCCGTACTGATCTCCATGCCATAAGACCCTGCGCTACTTGAAAGTTTGTCTGTCAGGTTTTGGAGCTCACTATTGCTGCCTGCCATGAGGTCAATGTCGTCTGCGAATCGAAGATTGCACAGGGATCTGCCACCAATAGAGATTGAAGTATGGTGGTCGTGGAGGGTTTCCTGCATGATCTTCTCCAGGAATATGTTGAAAAGGACAGGAGAGAGCAGGCATCCTTGACGGACACCGATCGTCGTCCTGAAGAACTCGCCTGACTGATTGTTAAGTAGAACCGCGCTGCAGGCGTTCTTGTAAAGCGCTTCTATCATTTGGATCAGTCCCTCCTCTATGTTGAACGATCTCATGACTTGCCAGAGTCCGTCGTGCCAGACGCGATCAAATGCTTTCATGAAATCAATAAAGTTGTGGTAGAGTTCGCGCTGATGCTGCAGATGTTTCTCGATCAGGACGCGGCAGTTGAAAATCTGCTCTACAGTGCTTCTTCCAACTCTGAAGCCAGCCTGTTCTTCTGCCAGCAGTTCCTCGGCGAAAGTTTTGAGGCGGTTGAGAATGATTCTAAGCATTACTTTGCTAGGGTGACTTATCAGACTGATAGTTCTGTAGTTCTGGCACTGTTTCAGGTTTCCTTTCTTGGGGAGCGGGATCACTAGAGACTGTGTCCATTCTACTGGCCATTTCTTTTGCTCCCAGATCTTTTGACAGAGTGTAGTGAGGACCTTCGTTGTTACTTCTCCTCCATGTTTCAACAGTTCAGCAGGTACGTTGTCTACACCTGGAGACTTTCCTCCCTTCAGGCCGCGTACGGCTGCTTCCACCTCTTCAGCTAACACTGGCAGGTCTTCAGCCTTCCTGGCCCCAGCCTGGTTGTTTTGGAGGATGCTGGTGTCTGGCTCAGCCTTGTAGTTATACAAGTCTCGGCAGTACTCAGTCCATCTGTTTAGTACAGCAGTGTTTTCCGTAAGGAGTTGGCCGCTGCTGTCTTCGATGACTGTGGCTGTTCGCTGTTGAGTCTTGGTGAGGGTCCTTAGCGTTTCATAAGCCTTCTTGCTGTTGCCGTTTGCCATGCCCTCTTCCACGAAATTAGTTTGATTTAATGCGTGGCTTTCTGACAGTAAAATATTCTATGACTGCGCAAAAAAAAAAGACAAAACAACACAACGTAAATTTTGTGAAATTTATTTTTGCAGAACACTTCGTGAAATTAGTCAAATTTACCGTCTTCACTGCCGAGAAAATCTTAGCATGATCCAGCTGCAAGAAACAGGCTCTTTGGCGTTGAATTAACCTCTTTACCTGCCGAAGAAAAATAAAACACCACCCAACTGCAAGAGGTATAGATCCTCATGAGCCCCCGCATTACGAGGACTGCATTACAATTCAGGAGATATATCGACCATGACAGTTCAAGGGTGGTGGCAGAATAGCTTGGCGCCTATAGGCTCCAAGCTATACTCCCACCAGCCTTGAACTATAATGGTTCGGCCATATCTTGCTGTAGTGTGTGGCGGGCAGAATGAGTTATTGGCCAAAAATTGAATTAAATGAGTGTCTAAGTCCACGTGAGAAACTATTTAAAGAAATCTTAACAACACTATTTAACTGAAACAGGGAAGATTGATCTATTTTTATAATCTCTGAAACAAAGCACTGACGTCATAAGAAAAAAATTCGAATAAATATTGTATTGTCAATATTTATCGTTTTCTCCGGTTTTTGTCAAATATATCTTTAGACTACTTCTTTCAATGTTACGGCAACAACAAAATTAACTGAAGTCAATAAAATATCTTTTCTTTATGATATAGGATGAAGACAATTGAAGGAAAAGTTACCAAACTTTCCAGAAATTACTATAAATGCGATGCTTTCTAGCCATATATTCACAATAGGTAACTGAGCATTAATAACGTATGACCTTCATTATGAACAATACCATCCCTGAGATAGTTCTAGAAGTCAGCAGTCGCTTCGATACACCACAGAGCATCATTGCAACTGAAAGCATGACAATGGTAACTAAGATGTTTGATTTAGAACATGACATGACTGGAACTGCTGGTGTGAATGTAAACGTAAGTATATTTACATGACGAATTTATACTGTTTAGGCTGTCGATAGCGATTTTTGTCACGATGAATCCTGCAAGAGGGTTAGGGTGGAGAGAGATGGATCAGAAGGATAAACTTGATAATAGGAACGACTTTAGGTTAGGTCCCATGTTGTTTGAAGTTGAAATGCGACACAAATGCCAATCGCCTGATTCGGGCAACCGACGACAAGAAAAAGCAAAGGCTGCATCTATACTGCCGATCAGTATATTTGGAATCATCGGAAACACATTAGTGTTTCCGTTGATTTTTAAAAAAAATGTCACATTTCTTTTGCTCGTCAGTATAGTGTTCTGTAACATTTTGTTGGTATCCGGCTATCGGGCCCGCGTCAAACGTCAGACCAGTGCACAAATGCCTTACTCGGCCATTTGGCTGGCGACGGCAGGAGGATTTTTCGCTAACTTCCCCCCCCCCCCCCCCAAACAATAAAGCTAAAACGCAAATGCCAATAACTCAGTTTAACCTAATAACTCCAAGGTACTGCGAGATACCGATTGTGACTTGTAAAGAGACCAGAACATGTAAGTGTCATAATCCAGACCACAATGGGGTCTGCCAAAAGTGTAAAATGCAAAGTTTAGTCCCCTGTTTTGTGCTCGACCTTTCAAATTGTGTTTCTTTACTTGTTGGTTATTCACAGAGAATACGAAATCAAGACCAGAAAGGTGACTGCCAAGCGTGTAAAATGCAGAGAAGTACCCAACGAAGAAAGAAACAGGCTTAAAAATAAGTTACAACACAATTGTGTTGTAAATGTCTAAGCGTGTTTCTCTTTCGTTTGGGTTATTCTCCTCATTCACAGAGAATAATGCAGCCAAGAAAGAAATACGCTTAGAAAAGACAGTTACAAATCAATACATTTGTGTTGTAACTAAACTGTATTTTTTAATTGTTCATTTTTCTTCGTTAGGTTATTCTCTGCATTTTACACGCTTTTTTGGTCTGGTCGCCGTGAGATGGCCATAGTCGCCTGCTCACTGCTTAACTCATTCAGCCCGGCGCACGTATTTCCCAATTTGGGAGGCGTCATCTAACGAAAATGCACCTGTTGCAAGAGATGGATCGACCATGATAATTCAAGGGTAGTGACCAGATTAGCATGGCGCTGACAGGCGCCAAGCTAATCTGGCACAACCCTTGAATGGTCAACCCATCTCCTGCTGTAGTGCGTCAGGGCTGAATGGGTTAAATAATAACTAACTAACTAACGTTTTGTCTGGATTTCGTATATATCATTCACAGGCTACGGTTGAGTCAACAACAATTCTGGAGAGGGCGTTTCCTGCTTGGGACAACCCTCACGACTTGTTGTCTTTCAAGACCGCTACTATCGTCAAGCGGGTGATGCAAACGAGTTTCATCCCTTTCTTCCTCTGTATCGGTGTGCCTGCAAATGCTCTGACGTCAGCAGTATTTGCGCGGCAGGGTTTGAGAGACCGAGTCAACTTGCTGGTCTTTGCGCATGCTCTGGCTGACCTAGGGTACGTTCTGGTGGGGTCGCTCATGCAACTGAACATAATCGGAGAGATGATTGACCCGTCAGTGTTTATCGTCAGCGGGAACAATCCTGAGGTAATTTAAGCAATTCCCAACAAAGAAAAACTAGTCTTAGTAAGGACAAGTACAGAACAGTTTGTTAAGCCGTCCCATGACACTGGACGCATATTTTCTGTCTGAAATCTATTCATTCAACAACCAAAAAACATGGACACACATTGGTCTCGCCAATAGGCAAAGATCCTTATTAGCACCCACAGTCGACGGGGCTCATGAGGACCTTTGTCTCATGCAGCTGGATCATGTTCACTTTGTCTCGACAATGAAGGGATCAAATTAAATATAACCCTTTCTTTATAAAAAAAAAATTAAAACGGACAAAGAGGTAGAAATTAATTACATGTATATCTGATTTTGGGGGGAGGGAAGCAAGAAGTAACAATTAGCCTCACTGAAAAAGATAAGATTACTCCAGTAGCAAAACGTCCTCGGGCTTACGACAGCCGCAGTCGACCGAGGATCTTTCCTTACTGGGTATGTGGTCTATTTCTGTATGAATATCAGTTTTTATCAGGATTTGTAAGCAGAAAACTGTGTTGCACTTGTATTTGCTAAGCATGTTTCTTTATTTCTTGGGATTTTCTGAGATAATTCAAGACTGCGTCTGACTAGAAATCATATTAACATGATGCTTTGTTCAACAAGTTTAACATTTTCAGCGAAAGAGGTAGTTTTAGAACAAAGAAAAAAAGCCCAGTCGTCGATAAAAACCTGTATTAGATTAGATCCGATAAAAAAAAATTGTGCTTTGACATAAGGGTCAAGTGTGTTGTCGGAAAAATGTTTCAATGAGAGATGTTATTTGTTTGGCGTGAACATCAGCGAGCATTCCACCCATCAAATTACACCCGAGGTAAAAAAACATTCTCCAATATCGCGCGAGCGTCATATTCTGCCGCTAAATGGCATAAAAAACAGTCTCTCCTTTCCTTTTTTTAAATAGAAAAGCGAGATTTCTACACAGCAATACCAAAGAACGTGTAGAACGCTGAATTCATTTGTTTCAGTAATACTGCGCACAACATAGTTGGTTTTTTAATTGTGCGTTTTTGTCCGCACAGTTTTTCTACACGGCCAGTATATTTCACCTAATGTCCAGTCTACTGTTGGCCTTTGTGTCTGTGGACCGATGTGTCACAGTCCTGTTTCCCATGGAGAGACTCGGGCTGACCTGGCGCCAGACGCTCGCTGGTATTGTCATCTTGCTCGCTATTAGCATTTTTGTCCACATTCCCAGGTAAGTACATTTGTTGTATACTGAAAGGCAACAGTTCTGCACGTGCTGTCGTATGATATAATTCGTAAGCTAGCAGACGCGGAGATAAACAAACCTGGAAGACTAATGCTGGGAGTTTGCTTGATTTTTATAGTGAAAAATATTGTTTATTTTGAAACTCGGGGAATTTTGCAATTTGTATCGAACCATGTAACGTCGATTATAACAAGGTAGAACAGGACTTCTTGGAGAGTCTTTTGTGCACGTTAGATAGCGAGATGGTTTCCATACAAATGCGTTTAAAAGTTAATGGAACCGGAAGGCAGTTGGGTTTACTAAGAAGAATACAAACGGAAGCCTGTATCAGTCACCTCCTCGACTCCATTCATCACTATCTAACAGGGTTGTTTTTGTTGTTGTTGTTTGTTGTTGTTGTTGTTGTTTGTTTGTTTTTTGTTGTTGTTTGTTTTGATTTGTTTTGTTTTGTTTTGTGTGTGTGCGCGCGCACGTGTGTGTGTGTGTGTGTGTGTGTGTGTGTGTGTGTGTGTGTGTGTGTGTGTGTGTGTGTGTGTGTGTGTGTGTGTGTTTTGTATCAGTACAATATTCTACAGCTTAATATGGTGTTGGCAAGTCACAAAATTGGGTTGAAATCAGCCTAAATGATAAACTTCTGGTTTTGTAGAATTTTGTATTGACATCTTATGTCGTTATTTGAAAATACAGTAATTTCTATTCTGTTGTCAAAACATACAGGATCACACAGAAACGTGTAAGGTTTCTTCATGTGTTTGGCGGTTGTTTCAGAACGTATAAAACAACCGCCAAACACATAACGAAATTAACAGTTGAACGAGTGACAGATATTTTTCGCAATGTTACGTTGATGTTCGTTTTGAATTACTCAATGGGATTTCATAGTGTGTATAAGGAAATAAAGCAGTGTTGGCCATTGTTTTACTGTTTATTGTTTGTTGTTTGTTTCTTTGTCGGATATCATTGGTTTTTGTTTCAAGCATTCCGAATGTGTAAGAGAGAGAGAGAGAGATAGAGAGAGAGAGAGAGAGAGAGAGAGAGAGAGAGAGAGAGAGAGAGAGAGAGAGAGAGCATCACACACACACACACACACACACACACACACACACACACACACACACACACACACACACACACAGACTCGCGCTCCGCTGTGTCTCTCTGTCGATGTGGTGTACTGCAGTGAGAAAGAGAGAGAGAGAGAGAGATGATGATGATGATGATAAAACTTTATTTTTCAACGGTAAAAAGTTTTGACAGAAAACAAATCGTCATTTTACAAACTTGCCGTTGCTAACATCTACAGCATAAAAAAGGTAAAACTAAAAAAAATATATTTACATACAAAACGGAATAGCATCATTATCTAAAGAAAAAATAATAACACTCATCACACACACATGCACACATGCACGCACGCGCACGCGCCGCTCACACAAACACCCACACACACAAACAAACACACACACACACACACACACATAAAAACCATCTTATGAAATACATGAAGTAAGGAAATATTACAGTACCTGAGAAGTACTAAGTTTGACTCATCAGGTAATCAGAAAGTTTTGTTTTAAAACTTCCTGGTGAGGTAATAGTTTTCAAATGTGCAGGGATTGAATTCCAAGCAAACGGACCAGAGAATGACATACTAGTTTTAAAAAGGTCGATTCTTGGCAGTGGTATGGGTAAGGTATTGTTTCTTGAGGTCCGTTCACGTTCTTGGTGAGATATAAATTTAGTGATTAGATACTGGGGTGTCACATTATTCAGTATCTTATGCATAAAGACGCATTTGTTTAAAGTAAGTTGCTGACGCAGACCGAGAATGTTTAAATGTCTAAATTTGTCTTTGGTAGGGATGGGGCGTCTATCTATCATTTATACAGCTCTTTTGTATATGGAGTTTAACCTCTTCATGTGGACATCACTGCAGCCGTCCCACACCGTGGAGACATAATCAACGTGGGACTTTATATTAGCATGAAAAAACAATTTACGGGTATTTGTATCCGTTACATGTCTAAGCTGGGACAATAAGAAAGTGTTTTTAGCAATGGTCTTACAAACAGCATTTATATGGGTCTCCCAGCACAGATTTTCATCAACATGTATTCCTAAGAATTTACGCTCAGTGACTTGTTCAACAGGTTCAGCGTTTAATTGTAATTGTAATGGCTGTAGTCGGCGTTGATGTTTTTGTCGCGTGGTGATTAATATACTCTTTGTTTTAGCTGGGTGAAGAACCATATGGTTCTGTCTACACCAGTCAGATACCTCATTGAGACTGCATTGTAAACTATGGCTAATGTCCGTCGTTTTTTTTTAACCAGAAACATGAAGACTCGTATCGTCAGCAAATAGATTACAATTAACGTCAGAATTAGTGATATGCAACGGTAGATCATTGATAAATAGTATGAATAAGAGAGGTCCCAAAATAGATCCCTGGGGGACGCCGTATTTTACATTTCTTGCTTAGAGTATTTTCCATGGGCGTACACCATTTGTTTTCTGTCTTCGAGATATGATCGGAAGAATGCTATGGTGGTTGCGTTCAAGTGATAAACTGTTAGCTTATTTAGGAGAATGTCATGGTTCACAAGGTCAAACGCCTTTTTTAAGGTCTAAGAAAACTGCTCCTGACATCAGGCTTCTATTGATTGATTCCAGCCAGCTGTCTACAATATGTCACTGCTGATTGACAAGAATGTTTCGGTCTAAAACCAGACTGGTGAATATTAAGTAATTTACCTTTTTCCAGAAAGTCAAGATGTTTTTGAGTGTGTTTTTCAAGGGGTTTTGACAAAGCTGACAGAAGGGAGATTGGACGATCATTATTGATATCTTCAAGATCTCTAGATTTAGGGATTGGGGTTACCTTTGCTTCTTTAAGAATGGTTGGAAATGTACTTTGCTTTATGCAGAGGTTGAAAATATATGTTAGTGAATTACTGTATACGGTAATGAGATTTTTAGGGTTTCATTATCAATACCATCAATGCCAGCAGACTTTTATTTGGCATGCTAGAAATATATCTGCCGACTTCCGCAGCTGTAATATTAGGGATGGTGAAAGTATTTCATATAGTTGTTTTTATTTTAAGTGTTCTCTGAGAAAACTCGGCACTTCATATGGTTTACTGTTATTTGCAGCTGACAATGCCAGTATTTCGGCTCTCGTTAAGAAATGGTTATTTAATATATCAGCTGACATATGGGATGGGATTTCGGGTGCTGATTCGTTATGACGTTCAGAGCTTTCCAAACAGATGCCGTGTCCTTTTTGTCTCGAATCACTTGTTCGAAAAAAGACTTCTTAGACGCTCTAACTAAATATTTGACACGATTGCGTTGTTTTTTGTATTCTTCGTACTTTTGCTCTTTTTTAAGTTTGTCTATAAATGACATGGCCTGCTTGATATCCGCTGTTAACCAGGGTGGTATGGTGGAATGTTTAACTCGTTTTTCACGTATGGGCGCATGTTTATTGAGGACACTGAGAAACAGATCCATACAGCATGACAAGGCACTGTCAGGAGATTGGTGATCATAAACCTCAGTAAACGGAGCATTGTGCAGGTCCCACAGAAATTCGTCTTTATTAAAGTGTTTAAAGGAGCGATATTTTATAGTTTTATGTCTTTTAGTTTTATTCTTGTCTAGTTATGGAGACGTTACAGCATACTGGGTTATGATCGCTGACAGCTAAGGAGGGAAGCTGCACATTTGATATTTTATCGTCATTTGTCACGTAAATGTGATCAATTAAGGTTGAAGATGTAGATGTGGTTCTAGTGGGGTTTTTAACTAATTGTTTCAGACCGAATAAGGCTGTTGTTGATGCCCATGCAGCATGGTACCCTTTAGGCTTAAGTAGGTCAATGTTAAAGTCGTCCAGAAGAACAATGTTATCTTTACTTTGATTAACTTCATCCATCATTTCTACGAAGTCATCATACCAGTCCCAGTTGGCTGCTGGATTTCTATAAATAAAGCCAATCAGGACTGGGGGGGGGGGGGGGATTTAGATATTTTCATCTCGACCCATAAACTTTCAACTTCGGCTGACTCTAGGTCTCGTCGTCGTTTAACGTTACTAATTATCGAATCATGTATATATACTGCTAGTCCAGTGTGCTGGGGACTTGAGGCATCTCTGCGGAGTACTGAGAAGTTTGGGACTGAGATGGAGTTTTTGAGCCTCGACTCGGATACACCAAAAACATGAAAATGTGTTGGCGTGTTCAAGAACACAGACAAATCTGGCACCTTATTAACTAAATGGTAAATGTTGAGGTGGCAAATTCTCAACTCATCAGTTCGTTGTGGGACAGTTTTTACATTATATTTTGGCATGTCGGTAACAGAACAAACCTAGCAATACTATTCCAAAAAATAAATAAAAATAATGTCAATGTGTATAAATAAATAAGAAAACTTAGGAAAAACAACAGCAACAACAATAAAGCAAAATTAAAATGTTTTTGACTCTCTTGGTCAGAGTCCAGCTGCGAGTTCGACTTGCACAATGGAACTTTGGCAAGGCTGCGAGAAAACTACTAAAAATCAAACAAAAACTGTCTGAAATACACGCTGTCAAGAAGGGTGTGTCCTATGAATGTCTATCCCAAGCTGTCAATCTAGGGACGCGTGTCCTAATGTCCGGCGCGTGGTCTAAATTTCTGCAGCAGAGAAAACAAGGCTGCGCAGTCACTTTCACTAAGCTGGGGCACTCCTGGGGGCGGGGTAGTGGGGGATAGGGAAATACGGAGGGATTAGAGTACGGGTACATCGGTCGGCCGTCACCTACGAAGAAGGGTGGGCCCATGGGAGATGTGGAGTAACCGTAGGTGGGCCGCTGTGACTTCTGTTCCGGAGCAGATCCGGCCTTTGATTCACCGCTACGTTGAGTGACTAGCGGTGTGCAGTCGGCTTGACTGCAGTCCTTTACCACAGCATGCTCCTGTCGGAATCGGGGTGCAAGGCTTGAACTGACTGGGCGCTGAGAGCGTCGGTCTCTTTGAGGCTCTTTGTCTCTGGCACCAGACTTGCCGTGTGTGTCACGGTGCCCTGGCAGCTGTTCATGGCAGCGAGACTTTGGGTGGTTTGCTTCTGGCCGGGCTGCGTTGTTGGAGGTGCGGCCAGAGTACGAACGCTTGATGTTGACAGCAAGAGCACTGGTGCCCCGCTTGTTGGGATGGATGGCGTCTCTGAACCAGCCGCTCTTTACCTCGCCGGTTCTTGTAGAAAAGGTGCAGTCATTGTCAACAAAGTTGACCTTGAGGGATGCGCACGTTTCCCTGAGGCAGAGGTTGGTGTCAGTGATGCATGGGTCTGGCTGCTGACGCTGGTTGTTCGTGGGCAGGATGGAAGACATGGAGATTTCGGCCTTGGGGAAGACTCGTCTGGCAGCAGAAATCACATCTTTCCAGCCCTTCTTGCCGAAGTCGTTGATGTCAACGTGTATGACGACTGTGCTGACTGCATTCGTGGGTTCGGCATCATGAAGGCGCTGTAGAATACCGGCTCTGTCGAGACCCGACACTGACACGACCTGCGCCTTGTCCGTGCCAGTGACAGACATCAGCTTTCCGTGCAGACCGCATAGGACAGAGTCACCTAGAAGCAGCGTCTGGGTGACAAGCTTTAGCTCTAGAATCCCAGCACGGTCGATGTGTTTGTCAGCGCCTGGAGAGGGTCGGGGTGTTGGTACCGGCTCCTTGTGCTCGGGCGTTTGCCGGATAGCACTGTTGTCGTGAGGTGGACGCGGGGGTTCAGATGTGGTCGTGGTGGCAGGGGATTTGGTGGTGGCAGGCGATTTTTCCGGCGCTTGCTTTGCCTGGGTGTTGGAGGGGGAGAAAATGACTTTCTTGCTGCCTTTCTTGCCGGTCCTCGATCCCTCCTTCTCCCCCTCCAGCTGGGTGCTTCGTTGTCGGAGGTGTCTAATTTCAGTTTGCAGCGCATCCACCTCAATATTGTAGGCGTGGCGGATCTCTCCAACTTCTGACCGGAGAGCAGCTATCTCTGCCATTACGCGCTCCATGGCCAGGGGATCTGGGTTGAGAACAACAGGGCAGACCGTCTGGCACGCAGACTCGATAACCATGGCATCAGCAGGAGCAGGAGGCTGAGTGCCAATGCCGCCGACGTCAGATGTGATGGCAGCACAATCGCTGTCGATGCTGTCGTTGGTGATGGTGCCAGCGCCGCCGACGTCGGAGGTAGGGGCAGCACGCACTTTGCTGTCGATGGTGGAGATAGTGGTAGCTCCAGTGCCGCCGTTGTCGGAGGTGGAGGCACTGTTGTTGCAGTTGTTGTAGGTGGTGGTGATGGTAGTGCCAGTGCCGCCGACTTCAGACGTAGGGGCAGCACTAGCACTGTTGTCGCTGTCGTTGGTGGTGAAAGTGCCAGTGCGGCCGACGTCAGACGTAGGGGCAGCACTAGCACTGTTGTCGCTGTCGTTGGTGGTGAAAGTGCCAGTGCCGCCGACGTCAGACGTAGGGGCAGCACTAGCTCTGTTGTCGCTGTCGTTGGTGGTGAAAGTGCCAGTGCCGCCGACGTCAGACGTAGGGGCAGCACTAGCTCTGTTGTCGCTGTCGTTGGTGGTGAAAATGCCAGTGCCGCCGACGTCAGACGTAGGGGCAGCACTAGCTCTGTTGTCGCTGTCGTTGGTGGTGAAAGTGCCAGTGCCGCCGACGTCAGACGTAGGGGCAGCACTAGCTCTGTTGTCGCTGTCGTTGGTGGTGAAAGTGCTAGTGCCGCTTACGTCTGAGATAGAGGCAGCACAAGCTGTGTTGTCGCTGTCGGTGATGGTGCCAGTGCCGCCGACGTCTGACGTAGGGGCAGCACTAGCTCTGTTGCCGCTGTCGCTGGTGTTGATGGTGCCAGCGCCGCCGACGTCTGACGCAGGGGCAGCACTAACTCTGTTGTCGCGGATGTTGATGGTGCCAGTGTTGCCGACTTCAGACGTAGGGGCAGCACTAGCTCTGTTGTCGCTGTCGGTGATGGTGCCAGTGCCGCCGACGTCAGACGTAGGTACAGCACTAGCTCTGTTGTCGCTGTCGTTGGTGGTGGAAGTGCCAGTGCCGCCGACGTCTGAGGCAGGGGCAGCACAAGCTCTGTTGTCGCTGTTGGTGATGGTGCCAGTGCCGCCGACGCTAGACGTAGTGGCAGCACTAGCTCTGTTGTTGCTGTCGGTGATGGTGCCAGTGCCGCCGACGTCTGACGTAGTGGCAGCACTAGCTATGTTGTCGCTGTCGCTGGTATTGATGGTGCCAGTGCCGCCGACGTCTGACGTAGTGGCAGCACTAGCTTTGTTGTCGCTGTCGCTGGTATTGATGGTGCCAGTGCCGCCGACGTCTGACGTAGTGGCAGCACTAGCTTTGTTGTCGCTGTCGCTGGTATTGGTGGTGCCAGTGCCGCCGACGTCTGACGTAGGGGCAGCACTAGCTCTGTTGTCGATGTCGGTGATAGTGCCAGTGCCGCCGACGTCGGAGGTAGGGGCAGCACTAGCATTGTTGTCGCTGTCGCCGGTGGTGCCAGTACTGCCGATATTGGGGGTAGGGGCGCTGTCGCTATAGGTAGAACCCTCGGTGTCGTCCATTATGGTGAATATCTGGGTGTCGGTTACTGACAGATCAACTGAAGAGGGCGGTGACGGTAGCGCCAACTGACCGTGACCAGACTGAGCGGTTAAGGTGTAGACTATGTCTCTCAGCGCTGCAAACTCCCTGTCCACCCACTGGCGGCAGGACCTGCCCTGAACCAGGAAACTGGCTGTGGTGTTGTACGCATGTATCACAAGTAGTTGCCGCTTGCCGTCCTTTATCCGTATGGTTGAGTGCACTAGGTCTTTCGGCAGGCTGGTTGTATCAAGGTCAATTTGTTGTTCAAAGGCGGTATAGTTTTCCCGTAGTCTTCCCACGTTGTTGTGACACCTTGGGGCTTGAACTCGCCAATGTAGCGAAGATGTAACACCTTTCGCCACACTGGTAGTTTGCCATGTTCAGTGTTATACGTGATCTGAATAGGGTCCAGAGTCGGTCTGCGTAAATGTTAGTTTGGACCGCTGTGGTTGGGCCCATCTTGCAATCTGGCTAACATCACAAGCAATGTGATCCTCTCACAGACAAAACACAGATTAGCACACACCTGGCCTCGACATTTCACTGTTGCCGTGGCAGACGGGCACCAGGTGGTGAAAGAGATCTTGCCTGTGCTATTGTCACTGTCCCCAAGTCGCCATGTCAGCTGTTGAAACGTGCCCGCAGGCCCCTGCAGATGCACTCAGGCGTGAGGGGGGAGTTGAGCTCCCGACCCCATTCACAGCTGGCGGGTGTGAGAGCACAAGGGATTAGGCAATTGGCCGTCAGAGGTGGCGGCAGGTGGCGGGGGTCGTAGGGTGCCTGACGCCAGGTACAAAATCTCTATTGTAAAACAGGTTTCATGGCTGGCTCACTGGTGTTCGTCTGTGACAGGGTTTGAGAGAGAGAGAGAGAGAGAGAGAGAGAGAGAGAGAGAGAGAGAGAGAGAGAGAGAGAGAGAGAGAGAGAGAGAGAGAGAGAGAGATGATGATGATGATGACGATGATGATAAATCTTTTATTGCAGAATAAAGCTATTAATAATAATAGTAATAATAATAATAATAATAATAATAATAATAATAATAATAATAATAAAGGTATTTATAATGCGCTTATCTTATAATAATTATAACTCTACGCGCGCATTCACGACTCGCGCACGCATGCGAACGCTTTTGACAATGACTCACGTACCACAAATACATCACGGCAGGATAAAGCTATTAGGAAACTCAATGTCTGTCAAAGGCATCACACAAAGAAAAAAATTCAGTAAAAAAAAATAACGAACACAATATTTGAATTAATTCTTTTAAATTAAAAAAACAGCAACAAACAAACAAACAAATAAACAAACAAAACAAGAAAAAAACACAAAAACTTGGCATTGGATAATTTGTAACTGCCACCAGTGCAAGAGCAAGGGAAATAAATTGAAGCATAGCATTAATCTTATACACGTCTAAGACAGTGTCTAGAATCAGCAACATCAATAGCGTATAGCGACACCAGCATTACAACAGAAGTTCATTAGAAGTTCAGTTAGCAAATGTATGGAGAAAGAGAAAATGTTTGACGTTTACGTGTTATCACAGTATTATGTTTATCAGCCGAACTGTGAAGTCACACTGATTGAATGTGAGAGTGCAAAGAAGGTTTAAAAGGGGTTTTACCTGAAAATGATTTAATGTTCATTGACAATGAGTTCCAGACAGAACTACCTGAAAATAGTACGCTTGATTTGTAAATATCTATCCTGGTGTGGGGTAAATGAAGCAAGCTATTCCTCGTGTTAAGCTGATGTCTAGGGCTGAAGTTAAATAGCTTGCACAGATATTCGGGAGCTTGATAATAAAAAAATTGTGTGCATGAGGACGCAATTGTTAAATATGAGTTTAAATTTGTTCTTTCAGTGGAAGATGGCCAAGGAATTTTGTTTTCTTTTGTCTGTGAAAGTAGACTTTGAAATAATTATTTACAACTGAACAGCAATACAGTGAGTTGATTTGTTTTCATATGACGTTCACTGCATTCGTCCACAAAGAGGACGCATAGTCACAGTGGCTTTTAAAGTGTGCGTGAAAGAATAACGTACAGCACTTTGTACTAACGATATGTCTAAGCTTTGAGAGCAGATATACATTCCTTGACAAGGTTTTACACAAACTGTCGATATGTGGCGACCATTTGAGCTGGTCGTCAACTACAACTCCCAGTAGGCGGTACATGGATACTTGTTGGATAGGTTTATTACCAAGTGCCATTTTCAGTGGGGCAGGATTTAGCTGATGCTTTTGGCGGGTTGTTATCAACATACTTATGGTTTTAGAAGTACTGATTAGCGCGCGATTTTGTGTACACCAGTCTGACACTGCATCTAGATTTTCTATCGGCTTCGATAATATTAATAACACTAAAATAAAACGGAAATCGTTTGGGCTTTTGGGATCTTTGCATTGGGAATGGGCACAACTCTAGCATCTTTCATGGAAATAGAAAAATACCTTGCTCGACAGAAAAGTTGAATATGAATGTCAAGGTTTCGACTGTGTACGGAAGGGACAATTTCAGTATTGTTTTGTTTATTCCATACCGGTCACACGATTTGCTTGTTAGAATAGAAATATATTTACCTACTTCAAATAGGTTGGAAAATGACCAACATGTTGCGGACTCACAGAGTGTGCGCAGTTTATCAGAACAACTGTAACTATCAGTGCTATAGTCAAAAAGACTGTGCAAGGGATTCGGCAATATCTAAAAAGTGGTGAAGTCGTCTGAATTCATGTCTGATGAGGCAGCCGTGTTGATGAAACTCTCCTTCTTCGTTGTCAAATTGATTGCGTTCCAGTGTTACACGGTAGTCGTAGTCGTAGTATGATACAATCACACACTCACGTACTTACTTACTTACGCCTGTCACCCTCCCCGGGTATAGGCCGTCGACGAGAGACCTCCAGCAACTCCTGTCCTGTGCTTCTCCTTCGATTTTACTCCAGGTGGTTCCCAGTCTCTTCATGTCTGCTTGGAGGTCTCGACGCCAGGTGTTTCTCGGCCTGCCTCTTTTCCTCTTTCCCTGGGGGTTCCATGACAATGTCTGCCTAGGGATACTGGTAGCTGGCTTTCTCAGACTGTGACCAATCCATCCCATCTTCTTCGCCCAGTTTCATTCTCTGCTGTTATCTGCTCTGTTCTCTCCCAGAGTCTGACGTTGCTGATCTTCTCTGGCCAGTGGATTTTCAAAATTCTTCTAAGGCAACTGTTTATGAAGATCTGTACTCTGTTGGCTGTGGTTTTTGTCAATCTCCAAGTCTCTGCTCCATATAGGAGAACTGCTTTTACGTTGGAGTTGAAAATCCGGACTTTGGTGTGTTGTGACAGCTCTCTGGAACTCCACACTTTTTTTCAACTGGAGAAAGGCTGCTCTGGCTTTACCGATTTGTGCTCTGACATCTGCATCAGTGCCGCCTTTTTTGTCTATGATGCTCCCGAGATAGGTGAAGGACTCCACCTCCTCCAACACCTCCAAGCAAGACTGGTTCTTCCCTGGTTGCGTTCAGCCTCATTGTCTTTGTTTTCCGTTTGTGGATGGTGAGGCCCACTTGGGACGAGATGTCAGCAAGCCTCGTGGTCTTGTCCTGCATTTGTTGATGAGTGTGGGGCAGTAAAGCCAAGTCGTCTGCAAAATCGAGGTCGTCAAGCTGTGTCCACTGTATTCCACTTCGTCTGTGCTCTGTTGTCATCTTCATGACCCAGTCTATGGCCAGTAGGAAGAGGAACGGAGACAGCAAACACCCCTGCGTGACACCGGTTCTGACCTGAGCCCCCCACCCGGGTCTGCCCTGGGGGACTTGGGTGGGGTTAGGTATTTTTTAGTTCCCAGGGTCACCCTGGTCAGCCCCACAGGGTGGGTTTTCCTCTCTATTCTGGGGCATGTGTTTCTGTCTACCCTTGGTCCATTCACCTGTATTTTCCTATTTTAAACTCTCCCTACTGTATGCGCTGCCTGTAGCTCTTGATATTGGATGTGTGTTGCTAAATGGTCTTAGCTTTATTTAGGCCCCATATCGTAGGTTTATTTAACGTATTGAACCGGCTGGCGACATACATTCAATATTTTGTTTATTATTTTTTTTCACAAGCAGTGCGGGCACGTCCTGAGAAAGCCTTGTTGCTGTCGGGACGTTAAGCAATGTACAATCCAATCCAATCCAATCTGACCTGAGCTCCCTGGTGAACTGCCCTTCGTGGATCACGCGACATGTCATGCCATCATAGCTGCTCTTGATCAGGCGGACGAGCTTTGTGGGTACACCGTAGTGTCGTAGGAGTTTCCACAGAGTCTCTCGGTCCACGCTGTCAAATGCTTTCTCGTAATCTACAAAGTTGACATACAGCGGTGAGCTCCACTCCAGAGACTGTTTCACGATGATGCGGAGAGTGGCGATCTGGTCTGTACATGATCGGTTTTTCCTGAATCCTGCTTTCTGGTCTCTCAGCTGGGGGTCAACGGAGCTCTTCATTCTCTCCAGGATGATCCTGTTGAAGACCTTTCCTGGTACTGACAGCAAGGTGATTCCTCTGTAGATGGAACACTTGCTGAGGTCGCCTTTCTTGGGAACCTTGATTAGGTACCCCTCCTTCCAGTCAGCCGGCATCACCTCCTCTTCCCAGATCTTTCCAAACAGTCACACTCACGTTGGGTTTTTTAAATTAAACTTCACTCACTTGCAACTCGGCACACATGGCACAATGTCGTAGGCCACACTGGAGTAACAGTTCCAACAGTATTTTATTCTCACAATGCAATCTCAGCACAAAGCATCCACAAATGCATCCACACTTTGTTACACTGTCTCATACAATGCAGCGGCAGTTTTGATACACTGTGTCTCCCATACAATGCACACACATAATTCGCTAACACCCCATATTACCCTGTTACAGATTTCCAGAACAAACTACACAGCTCAACTAATCGGAAAAGAAAATGTAACCAAAACTCATTAATATTCACTAAAAAGAACACTCTAGATCTGTCAAAATCTTCCACTAACATGTAGGTGCATGTTGCGAAATGTAGCCATCATGTGTACTACACAACTTTGACGTCATATTTAAGGTCACTAGAATAATAGCGCCATTTCCCGAGCCTTAAGAAGGCTAGGTCTGACTTCGCAACAATGTAGCGAAATATGCAACACTTTAGCTACACAACAAAAATAGATCGCAATTCTCCATGCAAAAGAACATACTCCTATCCCAAATAACTCAGCTGAACATCGAATCTTTCCTATGATCAACACACACATTCCCTAAAAAGAATAACACAACCACAAACGTAACACCCAGACACTTCGGGTATCTTTACCCGCTGCGATTACATTATCCGCAAGTGTTTTCTGGGCTTTTCTAAGGATTTTACAAGAATACGTTGTTTCTTAAAATCTGCAATTCTTTTCTGCGTTGTAAGTCATCTCTTATTTATATTGCGTGAATGATATCCTTTGACAACCAAGGCGAAAGGGTAGGGTGTTTAACTCTTTTGGTCCTTAGTGGGGCACGTTTATCTAGGACCCCCAAAAATAGCTTGTACGAAAGTGTTATGGCTTCATTGGGATCATTAGTGTTATAAATAAGGTGAAAGGGCATGTTTGATAGGTCATGACGGAAGTCATCTTTGTTGAATGTTTTGTATGATTTGTATATTATAGCTGTGTGTTGTTTGTGCTGGGGTTTATCACGTTTAACTGAAAGATAAAAACAAGCAGGAAAGTGATCACTAATGGCTACATTCGGCACATGGACGTTTTTGACAGCAGTTGTATTTGAAATGTAGATGTGATCAATCAATGTGGCGGATGACAAAGAAACTCTAATGGGAGACTGAACCATCTGCTGAAGGCCCAAAAATGAGAAGGTGTAATTCCACGCCGCACGTTCTTTAGCAGGTCAATATTAAAATCCCCTAGAAGGTGTCTCTCTTTGTTGCTACGTTGCTGCACATTATCCATCATGGTGACAAAATCATCATACCATGAGAATTTGGCTGAAGGGGTGCGATAAATAAATCCTATTAGTGTGGAGGAAGATCTATCACATTTCAGTTCAAGGTAAAAAAAAATCTTTCTATATGACTAGACTCTAAATCCATGAAGCGGGTAACGTTCTGGCAGATAGAGTTGTGAATGTACACAGCTCTACCGGTATTACCGGCGGATGATGCATCTCTACAGAATACAGTATAGTTATGAATGGAGATCGCGTCGTCACTAGTATGTTCTGTGAGTATGGACTCCGTAAATCGAAATATATGAAAGGGTTGGGGTTGTGAAAGTCGGGCACTTTGTTGTATAAATGATAAATGTTCAGGTGCCTTATTCTTAAATCTTGCTTTTTCGACGAGTTCTGGTGTACATTTGGGCTACAAGCGGGCATGACGAATCAACACTTCGGGGAAAACGTGTACTAAAGTCAAATAAAAACAAATGAACGCCTTTAATACTATCAAAGTTAAACAAAACCCAAGAGAAACTACAGAGCTGTATTCTCAGCTCTAAAGCTTACGCTGCAGGCAACGTCACGCCCACGTGGGGGAAATAATGTTTCGTTACGTTCTGCAGGCAAATTAAATGAGTCACTGGTCAAAGACCGTATATGCGATATTCATACTGTTTGTTGACCGGACCGATAAATCAGATTACCGTTACCCGTGTCACAAAATCAACGGTCGCATTCGACGCCGAAAACGCAACAGCAAATAAAATTCATCAATTAATAACAGATTTTTGGACAAGAACAAAATCTAAGCAAACTTCCACCTTTCGTCTGAAAAAGCCGTGATTACGTTTAACCTTCGGCAAGTTTAAAATACTTTAATCTCGCCTGAAAGATAGCGGGTGCGGAAAACGGGCCCTCGACAGTAAATCTGAGCCCAGGCCATAATATATGAATAAAGTATGATCAAAGTATCTGAGTTGAAGCAAGCTTAAGAAATCTGGTTGGGCAACATCGAGTCCGAGCAACGTTTTCAGGATTTTCGGACATGCTGATGGAGAGGAAAACAGCGCTATTTTGCTTATTTTGGGGGAGCTGAAACATCACATTAAAACGTACAATTTTACCATTTTAAGTGCAGAAAGGGCCCAGTTTACACTATTTTATTCTCATCCCAGTACTTTTCATTGATATCCTGCCATAAACAACAAGATGGGATGAACCATAACCCACAAAGTCTCTTCTATATGAGAGCTATCCTCGTTGTCAATGGTCTCTACCTTTTGTCTTTGACCTGATTCTGATGTTGAATTATCTCCAATTAAAAAGTCTCGCAGATCTGCCAATGCGTCAGTGAGTTCTATAAGGGGCGCAGGACATACGCGTCATTGATTTGTCTTACGTCATTTGTCATGACGTAAGTTTTAGTATTTACGTAATTTTATCTTTTACGTGATATGAGTTTCACTTTCGCTTCAGTCATAAGCTCTGAGAAAATGATGACAAAACTAGAACTTCACGGTACAATTTCAGTCTTACTATAATGTGTGTGAAAGCAGGTTGACTTTACCTAGCTACATGATATACTAAGTACCCGGGTCACCTGCATGCTCTTCTGAAAGCGCGTCGATGTGTGTGTGCGTGTTAGTGCATGCGCGCGCGCTCCAAACATCTCCAAGAGGCATAGATCCTCATGCGCCTGGAGGGCGCATGAGGATCTATTCCTCCTGGAGATGCGCGCATGATGTGTGTGTGTGTGTGAGAGAGAGAGAGAGAGAGAGAGAGAGAGAGAGAGAGAGAGAGAGAGAGAGAGAGAGAGAGAGATGATGATGATGATGATGAAACGTTTTTATTCAGGATAAAAAGTTTTAGGCATAGCAATGCCTATCTTCCAAACTGTCCTGCTACTCTACACATATCAAAATACATCAGACGATACAGCAAAAGATAAAACATATATTAGTAAAAGACCCATCATCCCCCACCATCAGAGAGAAGAAAAAAAATAATAAAAAGTAAAATACAAAAAGAATTAAAACAATATATATACTTGTATGAACCTGACATGTTAATGCAGACAGTCAAACTATTACATAATCTGCAGCAATCTGCTGTGCTGGAGCAACATACTAAGCAGAAAGATAGAACATTCACATCGACAGCAGATATTTATGGACGCGAGCTCTGAAGATAGATAACTTTGAAATAGACTTTAAATGAGAGGGCAAGTTATTCCATGACTTAGCACCGGAAAATGATATGCTAGATTTGAAGATGTCGATTCTCGGTTTTGGGAGATGGAGTAAGCTGTTCCTTGTGTTCTCTCTATTCGTGTGGGAAAACAGCTCACGGAGATAGGGAGGGGCGGCATCGTTTAGAATTTTTTGCACAAGTAAGCATCTATTAAGTTCCAATTGTTTACTGAGTGGTAGGATATTAAGGGCCTTCAGTCTTTCATCAGTAGGGGACGAACCAGGAAGAATAAGCTTAATACCTCGCCGGTAAAGGGATTTAATTTTCTTCAAATGAATGTCTCCACAGCCGTCCCAGATATTGGAAGCATAATTACAATGTGTCTTGATGTGTGCGTTAAAAATAGTTTTCGAGCATCAATGTCAACTATACGACTTAATTTGGATAATAAAAAGAGATTCGTCGAAATAGTTTTACATGCAGTTTCTATGTGAGGCTCCCAGCTGAGCTGTTCGTCGACTGTCACTCCTAACAAACGATGTTTTGACACTTGCTCTATGGGCTGAGAGTGAAGGGACAGCTCAAGGGGTTGCAAACCACGTTGATGCTTTTGGCGTGTCGTCACCAACATACTTTTCGTTTTAGGAATACTAATAATCATATGATTTTCTTCACACCAAGTTGACACTTCATCTAAATTATGTTGGAGGACAGCGCTCACAGTTGAAACATTTTTATCAGATACATGTAATGATGTATCATCAGCAAATAGTTCACAGTTTGTGTCGGGGTGTGATATTGACAGTGGAAGGTAATTTATAAAGATGTTGAATAATAACGGTCCTAGGGTGGATCCCTGGGGAACACCATGGGTCACCAGTCCTTCCGCTGAGTATTTACCATTTAAGAATACTTTCTGCGTTATGTCTAAGAGATAGGACGAGAGAAAAGCGACTGCATTTGAGTCAGTGTGATATAAAGGTAACTTCTTTAGTAAGATTGAGTGGTTAATGAGATCGAAGGCTTTTGTAAGATCTAGAAATACTACACCTGAAAGTTTGGACTCATTTATGGCAGTAAGCCATTTGTGGGTTATGAAAGGTAAGACTGTCTGACACGAATGTTTAGGCCGAAAAGCTGATTGTGCTGTACTAATAAGGCGGTTTTCCTCCAGGAATTGAAGTAAATGATTATGTATATGCTTTTCAAGTGGTTTGGACACTGCTGATAAGATTGAAATAGGTCTGTACTCACTTGGGTCACTCAGATCTTTGCATTTTGGTAGAGGAGTAACTTTTGCTATTTTCAATTCATCGGGAAACATGCTCTTTTGAATTGAAAGGTTATATATAAAGATTAATGATTCAACAATATAAGGGAGCGCAATTTTCAGGATTTTACTGCTAATACCATCAACACCACAAGATGTTTTACTTTTCATGTTGGTTATAGATTTTGCTACATCAAGGATGGTCATTAGGGGAACTGAGAGAGTATTGCCAGCGTTTATCTGACTGTGCTGTTTCAATTGTTTTGAACATACGTATTCACCTGGCTCACTGGTGTTCGTCTGTAACAGGGTTTTATCAATGTTAAGAAAGTGTTCATTAAATACATCAGCTGCAAGGTGCGGGGGGACAATCGTTGATTTGCTACATTGTCCTTTAGTAAATGTGTTAATCACCTGCCACACGCTGCGTATGTCTTTGCCGCCCGCAATAATCTTTTCAGCATACTGCCTCTGTGCTTTCTTGGCTTGACTTCGCGAACGAAGATTCTATAGGGCTTGCCCACGTCGTCTGCAGGCATTTTCGTGGCTGCGGAGGCCAATCCGGGACAGGCAGGTTCGACCGCAGTGGCTGCAGGGGAAGGTCTGGTCAGGGTTCTGAGTTACGACAGCTCTGTTTTTTCTTCTGAGCCGCTTGTCTTTAAGGTTAGCTCTGCGAGAGTCCTCAAAGGAGACGGCTGCCTTGTGAATGGTGGAGCGCCAGGTGTCACGGTCCGCAGCAAGCGAAGACCATTACTCTGTGCTTTACGTACTAATGATTTAACTATGTTTCGCTGTTTTTTGTACTCGTCAAATTTCTTTTGTTGTTTCAATAGATCTCTTAGTTCCATCGCAGTTTTAATCTCATCCGTCAGCCACTCAGGCACAGTGGGATGTTTAACACGCTTAGTACGCCTCGGGGCATGTCTGTCAAGAACACCGAGGAACAACTTATACCAGTGGGACAGCGCTACATTGGGATCGTTATAGTTATACACATCGGAAAATGGCGTTTGGGAAAGGTCATGCAAAAAA
>BTPG01000003.1:179471700-179486482 GCA_036245525.1 Semisulcospira habei | reverse complement strand
AAAAACAAATAGGAAAATGATCACTGACAGAGATGCTGGGTACATAGACATTGCTAAGGGCACGGTCGTTGGTTGTATAAACATGGTCAATTAATGTGGGTGACTGAACTACTTGTGTAAGGCCTAAGAACGTTATCATGGATTTCCATGATGTGTTGCCAGGTTTCAATAAATCAACATTAAAATCACCGAGTATATGTATATCATCCTTGGAGTTTTGTACTTTGTCAACCATTAATGTGGGGCGGTCCGTGGCGCAGTGGTTAAGGCGCCTGCCACCAATGCCAAGGGTGCGAGGTTCGATACCGGGTTCCGGCGTTGGACTTTTCTCCTCTGGTAAGTGTCACCGTTAATTCGGGCGGACCGTCGGGGGTTCTTTCTCCGGGTACTCCGGTTCTTCCACCCCCCCCCCACCCCCCCACCCCCCACGCTTTGGTACCGGTCTCAGGCCACTTTACAAATTTCAAATACAAGTGATCAAAAATCTCTGTAACTTCAGTAGCTGACTGGCCCTTCGTTTGTCTTGTGTACTGTGTTTGTACTGTGCTTGTCTTAAATGGCGTAAATCCGTGTCTGTTTCGTGAGTGTGTGTGTGTTGGGTTTCAGGCGCGGCGCTTTGAGTCGATTTCCCCAAAATTGAGAAAAAGCGCCTATATAATAACGGTATTATTATTATTATCATTACAACAAAATCATCTTGCCAGGACACTGTAGCTGCGGGGTTTCTGTAAATAAAACATACGAAGGTCGGGGTTGACTTGGCGGTTGCTTTTATCTCAAGCCACAGGCTTTCCACATGGGTGGATTCCAGGTCACATCGACGTGTTACGTTGTTAGCAATAGTATTGTGAACATAAGCACAACTGCCAGTATGGCCAGGCACTGAAGCATCTCGTCTATGAATGGAGAAATTTTGTATGGTAATAGCTTGGTTACTTATATTCTCTGTCAACCTACTTTCTGTAAAGCCAAATAATATGATAGGGGGAGAGTTGGTTGAGTAGTACTGTAACGTCTGATACTTTACTGCAAAGGTGATATACATTGAGGTGGCCAATGATCGCTGACACCAGTAAACATGTCAGGTAGCTTTTCAACCAAATACTAGTTTCAGATATCTCTCTCTTGGCTTGACTTCGCGAACGAAGATTTTATAGGAGTTGCCCACGACGTCTGCAGGCTTGTTCGTGGCTGCGGAGGCCAATCCGAGACAGGCAGGTTCGACCAGGGTTCTGAGCTGCGGCATCTCTGTTTTTTTTTTCCTGAGCCGCTTGTCCTTAAGGCTAGCTCTGTGAGAGTCCTCAAAGGAGACAGCTGCCTTGTAAATGGTGGAGCGCCAGGTGTCACGGTCCGCAGCAAGCGAAGACCACTGGTGGTGGTCGATTTGGCAGGCACTAAGTGACTTCTTGAGACAGTCTTTGTATCTCTTCTTTGGTGCCCCTCTGTCACGGTGTCCATAGCAAGCTCGCCGAACAGGGTGATCTTTGGTAGGCGATGATCCTCCATCCTGGAGACATGCCCCGCCCAGCGGAGCTGTGTCCGCAGCAGCAAAGCCTCGATGCTCACAGTTTCAGCCTGTTCAAGGACCTCGACGTTGGTGACATAGTCACTCTAGTGAATGCCCAGGATGGTACGCAGGCAGCGCTGGTGGAAGCGTTCGAGGAGTCGTAGTTGGCTGCGGTAGAGGGCCCAGGACTCGGAACCATACAGCAGGGTGGTGAGGACCACAGCTCTGTACACGCTGATCTTGGTGCCTGTTTTCAGCTGTTGATTGTGCCACACCCGCTTGAAAAGTCGCCCGAAAGCGCTGTTCGCTTTTGCCAGCCTGCTGTCAAGCTCCTTGTCCAGCTTGGCGTCCGACGTGATAATGCAGCCAAGGTAAGTAAACTGGTGCACTGACTTTAGTTCAGACTCGCCAATGGTGATGTGAGGAGGGCGATACACTGTCTTGGGTGCCGGCTGATGGAGGACCTCTGTCTTTTTCAGACTGACCTCGAGTCCAAAGAGCTGGGCAGCATCTGCGAAGCAAGACGTGATGCGCTGCACGGCTCTCTCTGTGTGTGCAACGAGGGCAGCATCATCAGCAAAAAGCAGCTCACGAATCAGTTGGTCTAGGGTTTTCGTGTGGGCCTGCAGTCGTCTGAGGTTGAACAGGCTGCCATCGAGACGATACCTGATGTCGTCATCATCGAGGTCCATTGTGGCCTGCTTCAACATCATGCTAAAAAAGATGGTGAAGAGGGTCGGTGCCAGCACGCAGCCCTGCTTTACGCCGTTGCGAATGGGGAATGGTTCTGAGAGGTCATTGTTGAGTCTGACCTGGCCTTGCTGGTCCTCGTGTAGCTGGACAATCATGTTGAGGAACTTTGGGGGACAGCCAAGTCGCTCCAGGATCTGCCACATGCCTTGCCTGCTCACAGTGTCGAACGCTTTTGTTAGGTCGACAAATGTTACGTACAGCCCTTTGTTCTGCTCGCGGCACTTCTCCTGTAGCTGTCTCAGCACAAAGACCATATCGGTGGTGCTCCTGTTTGCTCTGAAGCCACACTGGCCCTCTGGGAGTTGGTCTTCAGCGATGGCAGGTACCAGCCGATTCAGGAGCAGCCTTGCAAGGATTTTCCCAGCAATGGACAGCAGGGTAATTCCCCGATAGTTGGAACAGCCAGACTTCTCGCCTTTGTTCTTGTACAGGGTGATAACGACTGCAACACGGAGATCTTTTGGTAGTGTTCCTTCCTCCCAGCAGCAGAGAAAGAGGTCATGGAGCTTGTTGTGCAGTGCTGTGCCTCCATGTTTCCAGATATCTGGCGGTATTCCATCAATGCCTGCTGCTTTGCCACTCTTGAGCTGGTGGATGGCTGTGAGGGTCTCTTCAGCGGTGGGCGGTTCATCCAATTGAACCTTTACTGGGAGGTGTGGGATTTGTAGGACGACTGCTTCTTGAACAGTGCGCTCAGCGCTGAAGAGGCTCTGAAAGTACTCCGACCAGCGGTTCAAGATGGAGGTATTATCTGTGAGGAGTGCCTGGCCATTCGCGCTTCGCAGGGGACTTTGTACCAGGTGCCTGGGGCCATACACTGCTTTCAGTGCTTCGTAGAAGCCCCTGTAGTCACCATTGTCAGCGCAAAGCTGGGTCCTCTGTGCAAGTCTTGACCACCACTCATTCTGGATATCTCTGAGCTTGCGCTGGAGACTGCTGCAGACGAGGCGGAAGGCAGACTTCTTCACAGGGCAGGAAGGCTGGGCTAGGTGGGCCTGATGGGCGGCTCTTTTTTTTGCTAGTTTCAGATATACTAACAAACTAAATGACAGTTTAAACAACAATAACAAAGTGTCACTATGTGGCATGCAGATCAGTGGTCAAAACACATCACTGAAACATGCACGAAAGATAAAAAAGGAAGAAAAAGATAGCGGATCGTAGATGTAAATGAAAAAAGTCTGCAGATATAGGTCTCTGCGTGTGCAACGTACCGTTGCTAAAAACAAAACGCGATGAAGCGTACCAGAGTAATCTTATTCTGTTTGCTACCGCCACAGTCAGTGATAAGATTAAGAATCACTTTAGTAGCGACTAAGTTGTGCACTCCTGTTCAATACACAGGCTAACACAGTTTGTAAAGTCACAGAGCGATGCAATTGTCATAATTATACGCGCATTCCGATGAGAATTGCACGCGGGTGTGTCTATCCACACTGACCACTAAGCCGGTCATCACACACTGATCAGTCATCAGGGGTCAAGTGCTAATCCTGAACCTCTTAGTAACAGGATTATGTTGTGTGATTGTATCGCGACTAATCGTCGCACAAAGAGGCGCACGCACTGGGTGTCTCTGATCCGTTACGGTCTATCACACAACAAATACGAACTAAACGTAGACTCCGTCGTGACATCACACATTAGACACGTTAGCTATGTCAGAAAAAAACGTACATGAATCTATATCGTGCAGTAAGTCACCGATTTCTCAGGTACAAAATGAGTTTAAAATCGCTTTGAGTATAGCGTCAATATTGAAGGATATAGACTTGATAGCGGTTCTACGTCGCAATCAAAACTACACACGTTTCACAGTTACGACAGCATTAGAGTTCTGTAGTACTAATCAATTGGTAATCATAAATTTGAGCATTTGGATGACATCATTCCTGTATGAATAATCTCATTCGGGTTGATATATGACAGGAACAACAGTCCGACCCGGCGCCAGGACAGCCCGTACCGGCGCAACCCGAGCGTCTCTCACAACCCTCCCCGGTCAGTGCCAAAGAAGGTTGTGGAAAACAATCAAAATACGTACACCAGCAAGAACCATTCAGGCAACGGGTCGGAATGTGGCGCCCATCAGACATCAATCTTTTTTATATAAGGAGAATTAATTATTTGTTTTCACGCGATGTGCACTGTCTAGCAGTGAAAAGAAGTTTCGCAATTTGCATTACTAATTCAATGGGAATTTGGTTGTCACAACTAGCAGCGGGGGCCCAGGCATTAGCAGCTAAGGTCTGGGCCGTTCCGGCAGGTGAAGTCACAAGAGGCGGCTAGTCAGTTGTCTGGAACATCGGTGACTGCTGTTCCGCCTGGCCTCGTGGGTTCGGGGACGAAGGGTCGACAGGCTGCTGGCCGAGTTTCGGCGGCACTGCCTGAAGAGGCCGAGTAAACTCTGAGTTGTTAACTTGAGCGGGTGCAACCCCGTGGCCTTGACATGCCAAGCGGGCCGGGCGCCCTCCAGTCATGTCAGAGCCATGGGGTTTGCGTGCCTGGTAACCGGGCGCAGAGTTGAAGTTGGCATGATCTCGTGGAGCTACGTAGGGCCGGTATTCACCGTAGCGTATATTGAGGGCCAGACGTTTTGTGCCTTCAGCGCTGGGGTGCATTCTGTCACCGTCCCGGTAGAGGGCCTGGCGGGGGGCGTGGTTCTTGGTCAGAAAGGTGGTGGTGTGGTCCACGATGGCAATATCAGCTTTCCTGCAGGCCGCGTGGAGGTTGTCATTTGATTTAGCGGCGGCTGCAAACAGGGGGTGGCGTTGACCAAAGGGCGGCATGATGGTGGACGTCTGTAGAGTGGCCTGCGGGAACTTGGTGGCCAGCAGATCGATGAGCTGCAGCCACGTGTTGCATGAGACCGGAACATTCAAGTTGCGGCAGCTGTTGATTCCGACATGAAAGGTGACGTGGCGTACATGTCGGACAGGCTGGCGGGTGTCAAGCCACTTGATGAGGTCGCTGACAGACAGACCTGACACCGCCATGTTCTGAACTGTAAAATCTGGAGCTGACATTTTCAGGTCATCGATGAACCTGATGACTGAGTCGCCGAGGAGTAGAGCGTGCGACTGCGGGTTCACCTTTGATTGGCACAGCTTTTCATAAGGTGTCAGCAGCTTGGTGTCCACGGCGTTGGTCGAACCGGGAGTAGAGCTGTCAGATTTGTGGTCAGGGTCACGGGCGGCCCTGTTGTCACTTAGCTGTGTGTCAAGGGGAGCGAAGCGGTTGTGGGTTTCGATGCTGAACGATGAGTGGCGAGGCACATAATTATCATGCTGTTGAGTGTGCAGGGGGCTCACAGACTGGCGAGAATCAGGGTCTGGGGTGTTCACTGAGTGACTGGTGGCCGGGGACGGGGTGGCCGAGGGAGGGGGGAGGGGCGCCGTGGAGGCTAGGGCTGGTTTCACTGTTTCTTGGGAAGGTGTTGCCTGGCCAAGTGCTCCTACTTGTTTTTTCAGGGTACCGATCACGGCGCTCTGTGTGTCTCTGGCAGCAGCAAGTTTTGAAACCTGTTTGGTGATGGCTTCCTGCTCCACTGTAAGTTTCTGCAAATCAGCGCATGTTGACTGTTCAACCTTGGTCAGGTCTTTTTCCACAACAGAAAGGCCGTGTTTCCTCTTAACCTCGTTGTCTTGCACTTGGGCTTCAAGAGCGCTTTGTTGTTGTTGCAAGGTGACACAGTGCGCCTTGACACTTGCCAGTTCGGTCTTCACTGAAGAAAGTTCCGACTAGAGTTCTTTGATGTTAGCCGCCGAAGCCTCCAATTTCTGCTGAAACTGACCCAGGAGAGCTGGCTAACTGGGCGAGGGGGAGGGGTTGTTGGGGAGGTAGCGAGGTAACGGGCAATCGGTGGGAAGGCAGACGGATCACTTGCGAAGATTTTCTCGTCGTTTGATTGGGTCGAAAGACAGATGGTGAAAGAGTGGTGGTCGGGTCCGAAGGACGGAGAGTGACAGGTGGGCGTGGCCTGATCCTGCCAAGTAGAGTTGTCACTGTTCGCAGCGGTGGCTCCACCAACCTCTGCAGCTGAGCGTAACGGGCGGGTCATGCTGGGCGGGGTCAGCCGGTCGCGTCACGTCCAATGGTGGTGTGACGCTGGTTACATCACTGTTGAGTGGAGTTGAGGAATTAGTGTCCTGAAGAGACTCGTCAGTTGTGCCGGGGGAGGGAGGTGGCAGCGCCAGCTGACCGACAGGGGGTGGTAGAGATGAAGATTGCTGGGAAGACAACATCTTTTCAACAGTCTTTGAGCGGTTGAAATTCTTTGTCTATCCAATCATGGCAGCGAGCTCCCTGGGCCCTGATAAGACAGGTGGTATAGAAAACAGTGATGGCAACGCGAGTTTCTTGCCTGAACTCCTATAGACTCGTACTAGTGTACTGTGTAGAGCATCATGGTACGGGGGAAGGAGGGGGGAGTATACTTCTTCCTTGTTACTGTCTTGGTCGATCCATTCGGCTCTGTAGCCAGGGGGCAAGGGGTGTTTGACGTACCTTTCATGCAGGGCTAATCTCCACAAGAAGACACGGGTACAGTCTGTCTCAAAGTTCTTTTGTATCGGGTCCTCAGTTGCGTTTATCTTTTAAAGTGTAGAATTGCATGGGGTCTTGGCGGCGGCGCGTGTGATGCGGGGGTTGGACATGGTGGGCGGGACGTTCATGGGAGGGATGGAGGGATGATGTCATCACTAAGTACGTCAAACAAGGAGATACCAAGAAGTTTGCTGACACCTGCAGAATAGCCCCAGGGGCGCCAAGGAGAGCCGAGAAGAGGACAAGCCATCCTCGATCACAATTCGAGGGTGCTAAGGCAAAGAGGATTAGGCCTAGTGGCCAGCGGGGCGGCACTCACGCGTAAGAGTAGGATGATCTCTCGGCCCACCCAAAAAGAGGGCCGTGGGGATGAAAGCGAAGGGAATTAAGTCACAGGTGCCAGGTGTGCAGACTGGCTGGCGCCAGCTACTCAGTCAACACAGAAACACTGCTTCATGGCTTGAAAAGTGCTGGTATCTAATATGTAGTTGAGTTCAGTTACGATTTTAAATCATAGGAAAATTGTGAAATATATAAAGTCTCACAAAAGTACCTGGAAAAGTATCAGGGCATCATTAAAATGCTTTTTCGCGATCCGTGTAAGGTAACCAACACACACAAATAAGTCCAGGCAAAATCACAGTAGATGGTACATCCTGCCACTGGGTCGCCCGTCGAGGAAGTTCGCGTTGGAAGAGTCGGCAAGGTAGTGAAGTGTCCATTTCACAATTCTCAAACACAACACAAATCACCAGCGGATCCGAGCCAGGTTATTATAAATGTAAAGATGGCTAACCAACACACCAATACACCGGGATCAAGACACATCCACATACATGATGGTATATCCAAGAAGAAGCACAGTACTCCACTGGTATATGTCACGGTTGGCTGCACAGCGGAGCTCCGCTAAAGATCGACCGCTCACCTCAACGGTCAGAGAGAGAGAGAGAGAGAGAGAGAGAGAGACGTCATATTTTAGAGTATTATGTCAGTGTCTGCCTGGTGACGGAGTTGGCTCTTGTACGTCACCGCCACTGTCTGACTTTCTCTAGAAGCAAAGTTGGGTTTGTTTTGTGTGTGTGTGTGTGTGTGTGTTTTAATTCTTTTCAGAAAATAATTATTTTTTACTAAAGAAGTTGAAAGGATACAGGGCTGGCTAACGAACCCATCCAATATCTTTCTCCAAACTAGCTATATGCAAAAGTTCAAGTTATGTGACCAAAATTACGGACTCTAATCTGGGTCAACCGACTTCCTATAAACGGTTGTTTATGTCTTCAATGAGACATTCAATTACAATATGCTCGGAGTCTCTTTTAGCCACCTATAGGAATAGCATAGGAATGTGTGTTGGTGTCGTTACAATTACAAACATCACAGTCAACAATAAGAAATAATTAATACTCGATCACACATACCCTGTAAACATGCAAGTACATGAATACATATAATAATAATAATAATAATAATAATAATAATAATAATAATAATAATAATAATAATAATAATAATACCGTTATTATATATGCGCTTTTTCTCAATTTTGGGGCAAATGGACTCAAAGCACCGCGAACTGAAACCCAATACGCACACTCACGTAACAGACACGGATTTACGCCATTTAAGACAAACACAGTACAAGACAGACGAAGGGCCAGTTCTGCTACTGAAGTTACAGAGATTTTTGATCGCTTGTATTTGAAATTTGTAAAGTGGCCTGAAACCGGTACCAAAGTGTGGGGGATGGTGAGGAAATGATGATTTCTTACATAAAATGATGATTTAAATCTTTATCTGCAAGAAAACAAAAAAGAAATAACATTTAGAAGTATTTGATTTTTTGTGGACAATGTCACACTTTTTGGTACACAGCTTTAGAGAGTGACCCATTAACTATTGTTTCTGTAAACTTCATGCTCTGCGTTTCGCGGTGTGTTGGCGGTGGCTTAGTGGTTTTGGCTCAAACGCTATCGCGTTTTGTGATACGAAGACAGTGCAGCCCACAAAGCCAAGACCTGGCGGTGACTCTGAAGTGGATTGCTAAACTGGATGACAGCCAGATCAGTCACGCGATCATTCTTACAGATTCAAAATGCCTGCTTCAAATTATCGACGCAGGAATGGAAACCAAGATCGGCTGACGTTGGGCAATGGCCAAATTACAACTTTTAAGACTTTTGCTTATTTACTACCCAGAACATGCTGGGGTCCAGGGCAATGTGCGAGAGGAACCTTCGCTGGCAAGGCAAGGGTCACACAAGGTCTACAGATCGACAGATCAGACCTAATGAGAAAGCAGAAAAGCATTTCCAGGAACAGAGCCATCGACACCACACAGTGTATCGCCTCCGGAGCAGATGTGTGCATAAAGGAAGCGGGCGTTGGGCAGACTTGAAAGGACAAGAGAGATCCATAGTCAACCAGACCAATATTGGTACGATATCGAAAGGAACTCTGTGAAGACTTCTGATGGGTGGGGTGGAGGCGCGTATGGCCTTTTCGAGCGCAGAGAGCCCAATCTTGACTGAACTGAACTGTGGTTTGATTGTGTTTCAGGTTCATGATGTCCAAAAGCCATTACGTTGTGGATCCAGTGACTAACTTTACAATGGTGGTACACGGCGACACGCAGTACTCAACAGCCATTCGTCACGCCCTGCCAAGTGCCGTCATCAATATTGACAGAACTGTCGTGAAACCAGTCTGTTTTATAATAATCTTCATCTGCTCTATCATTACCGCGGCCAAGCTTAGACAGGTAAGCGGAATATTTTTTCCATACTCATCTGGCATTGCGAGTTTTTGCGACATATGCTTCCAAGGAAATAAACTAAAGAAGAAAAACGCGCCACAAACAAGGACAAAATAGTTTATGAACTGTTTTGTCCTGGCGTTTCCTAAGCGTATTTCTCTCTTTCTTTCGAAATTATTATTTTTACATGACAGCTTGTATGAACGGTTCAATAGCCTAACCATCTGAATGTCGGTAGCTGTTTTAGTCGCGATGATTCCCACAGGAATAATCGCGACTAAAAGCCCTACCGAGACCCAGAGGGCTAAAGCTTTTATAAAAGGTTTCCTTCATTTTTTGGTTCAGCAGCCTAACCTTTTGGGTGTCGTTAGCAGGTTACCGACTGCTACGTGGTAGTCGTGGTCGTAGAATGATGCAATCACACCAGACACACTCACGTAGGGTTATTGTATAAAACCTTGTTGCAACTCGTCACACGTGGTAGAAGGTTGTAGATCACACTGGAGTAACAGTTCCAAGTATACTTTATTCTCACGATGCACTCTTAGCACAATGCATCCACACTTTGATGCACGACCTCTCACAAATACATCCACACTTTGATCACTGTCTCTTACAACCCATGCACATATTTCCTAGCACACTCTTGTATACTATCACAGATTTCCAGAACGATCCCGCAAATAAACTCAACCAATCAGAAAAGAAAACGTAACCAAAATCTTTAATATTCATTAAAGAACACTCTTCCACTAAAATCTAGATGCATTACGTAAACGTCATGAAATGTAACTAACATGTGTACAACAAAAATTTGTCATCATGTTTAAGGTCACTAGACCAATCGAGGCCGGTTTCAGAACCTTTCAGCTTAATCTAGGTCCGGCTTTGCTACAAGTTAGCGAAATATGCAACATTGTTGTCACACACGCACAAATCGATCGCAATTCTCCATGCAAAAAGAAACGAATCATGCTAAAAAGGCACGCGATTCCAATCCACAACTCAGCTAAATATCGGACTCCCCCCCCCCCCCACCACCACCACCACCACCACCATCACCCCCCACCCCCCACCCCCCACCCCCCCACCCCGCCCACACACACATGCCCTAAAAAGAAAAACACAAACCACAAATGTAACACAGACACCCAAAGGGCTAAAGCTGTTTATAAAAGGTATCGTTCATTCGTTGTTGTTGTTGTTGTTTTTTTTTAAACAATTTACGCGTTCGGTACTCCGCCTTTGCTGTGAATGTCTGTGTGTGCGTGTAATGCAGGCCACCAAGATGCGTTCTCAGATGACGTCGGGCAACACCCTTGCCAGTTCTCAGGCGTCTAACGAGAAAATAACCAAGATGTTGCTGGGCGTGTCCTCGACTTTCCTCGTGTTCACTTTATTCGACGTCTTTCTTTCCACAGTGTCCTACTTTTTACCGAAATTCACCTACTTAGGGCAATATCATAATGCTTTCGTCGTGGCAGTGAACGTGATAATAATCGCTAAACTTCTCAACTTTTCGTCCAGCTTCTTCGTGTTCCTCGTCATGGGGTCGCGCTTTCGACGCACGTTGTTGCAAATGCTGGTATGTTTTTCTGCATGTGCACCCGTTGAGGAAACCAAAAGTGAAAATAGGCCACGGTCAGATTCTCGGCGTGGCATTATGGGAGAAGTGAATTCAGTGACAGAAGTAAGTTCGTTGCCGTTCAACTCATAGCGCTTGTGGGAGCCTCAAGAGGTGGTTCCACCCTGGATGTAAGGTTGTGTTGACATTACAGTTGTCTTTATCACGGCAGTAAGGGGTTACACATAATAGAAAACAAAATGCAGAATTAATGGTTGGTTCTATTGCCCCCGCCCCCCCCCCCCCCCACCCGAAAACAACAACAAACAAACAAACAAACAATATATATATATATATATATATATATATATATATATATATATATATATATATATATATATATATATATATATATATATATATATATTCTTTACTTTTAACAAAGGCATCGCCCAAAGCCAAAAAAATGCACTCAGAGTAGCTCCAAGGGGCGTAATTTTTCATTAAATTCTGAGAATGCTATGCTAATGCAAGCTTACCAGCCTGGAATCCTGGCATTAGCACAGCATTCTCAGAATTTAATGAAAAATTAAATATACATATATATATATATTGTAACAAATCTCCCCTCTTACCTCTCTCACTCCGCTGCAGCTCTCTCTTTGCCTTTCGTTTAGCTGCGGAGGTGGTTCAGGATTTGTTTTTGTTCGTGCGTGCGTGCACCTGTGATAATCTTGATGCGACACCCCTGCGACGTACTCTTTACGTGGCAGAGGAATCACATCCACGTGTCAGGATGGCTAATCATTACTAATTTGTCAGGATAAAAACTTCGCGTGTGTATTCAATTCCTGCTCATGCAGACACAAACTCACGCACCAACTGTAACTGCGCCATTCAATCTCACGCAATAAATCGTTATCTAATAAACGACAGAGATAATTATTCAGAAAACAAGGTTCTTTTCTTGGTACTGATTACATCATATTTCTCGTCTCTTCAGGAAGAGATTTCTCTTTTTCTCAAATCACCAAGGCATATAATCTTCTTCAGGAAGATAATTCTCTTAAATCACCAAGTCATATAATCTTCTCTTTCTTTTTCGTTCTCAGGTTACTCTAACAACCAGATAGGTGAGGCTGGCGCTGGTTGATATGTACACTTCCCTTGGGGACTTTCTCAGCGCTGGCCGAACGTTTAGTTGGATCCCTTGCCCTTCCCTGTCGGGCGCCCGGTCTCCGGCCCACGGAGTGATGCGCGGTTGTGGGGCGAGGCGATCATGTGCATCCCTTGGGGATGTATGTGGTCGTCTTGTTGCATGCCTGTGTGTTTTTCGGTGGGTTGGTGGGTGCCTGTTGGGTGGGGATGGTGGCTCTGGCTGGTTGTCTCCCCCCCCCCTTTTTTTTTTTTCCTTCTCTCTCTCTCTCTCTCTCTCTCTCTCTCTCTCTCTCTCTCTCTCTCTCTCTCTCTCTCTCTCTCTCTCTCTCTCTCTCTATCTCTCTCCCTCTTTCTCTCTCTTCCTCCCCCCCCTACCCCCCTTCACACTTCTCTCTTTACGCTTTTTCCTTTACCCTTCTTCCCCTTCCTCCTCCCCCCCTCTTTCACGCCCCGTCGCTCTCTCTCTCTCTCTCTCTCTCTCTCTCTCTCTCTCTCTCTCTAAAATAAAGTTTCATTCATTCATTCATTCATTCATTCATTCATTCTCTCTCTCTCTCTCTCTCTCTCTCTCTCTCTCTCTCTCTCTCTCTCTCTCTCTCTCTCTCTCTCTCTCTCATTCTCTCTCTCTCTCCCCCCCCCCCATAATATTTTTTTTATTTTTTTTTATTTTATGAGTTACCCTTGAAGACGGTTTCACAACTACCTACTCTCCACTTATACCAATATTCTCTTACTGAATTTGATTATTTGCTTTGTTTCAAATGACTTATTACTTGTTGTGTACCATGCTAAATGCTGGGGGTTTTTTCCCGGGGTCCTCCCGTTTTTCCCCGAGGTAGTCCTCAACTTGAAGGTGATATAAAGTTTGCCTTCTGGTTGGTGTTAGCAGGCTCTGTGTATTAGACAGCCTACTTCGTGCCCACGGGTACTCCCCGTACGTTCTCTTTCTCTCTTTCTCTCTTTCTCTCTCTCTCTCTCTCTCTCTCTCCTCTCTCTCTCTCTCTCTCTCTCTCCTCTCTCTCTCTCTCTCTCTCTCTCTCTCTCTCTCTCTCTCTCTCTCTCTCTTTCTCTCTCTCTCTCTCTCTTCATCTGGCCTCACATACACGCATTTACTTTTGCTCGCTCCAGCGCGTACTTACTCACACTCTTGTCTCTCGTGTTCAGTTTCTCTCCGAGTCTCTCTCTTATGATTTTTTCCTTGACGTCATTTTTACTTTTTTGCGCACTTTTGTTCTTTCTTTTCTTTTCTTTTATTTTACGTCACCTCCTTCAGTTGCCACATTCCTTCTGCTAATGAAGATAAGTAGCGGCTAATCTCTCTGTTTGTTTGTTTGTCTATTTTGACAAAGGGTTTTTACCCGAAATATTAATAAATTGTGTTGTACCCGTCTTTTCTAAGCGTGTTTCTTACTCCGCTGGGTACTTTTTTGTATGTAAAACTGTTGCCAGAAATGTTTTTATGCTTTTAAAGTTGAAGTACTTTATCGATGTTGATGCCCGCAAGTTATTTTACAATGCACATGTCAAATCCCACATCGATTATGCGTCCACGATATGTGATGGCAGCGGTGACATACACTTGAAGAGGCTTAACTCCCTGCATCGGAGAGCAGCGAAACACATCCTGCCTGATTCAGTGACAACTGACGAAAGACTTAAAAAACTGAACTGCTACCTCTTAGCAAGCATCACCTCTTAAACAAGGGTGTGGTTATGTATAAAATCTGGAATGAGATTCACCCAGAATATCTTTGTAAGCTCTTTACCAAGGCAAGTTCAGGTTATTCTACTTCAAGACGAAACATTATTACACCTCGCCCCAGGATAGATCTATTTAAAACCAGTTTGTCTTTCTCAGGCGCATCTTTCTGGAACAAACTGCTTACATGTATAACACACGCTAGCTCCCTCTCCTCTTTCAAGGAATGCCTCCTCAAGTACTTGTCTGCTGATACATAATCTACCACAAGTATCCGTATCAAACATGTGCTTATCGTATAATCAGTGCATGCTGCCATATGGTTTGTCCATACTAATAATAATCGCCTAATTACATAATTCAAATTTCTATTATAATCAAAATAATTTTTGCTGTCTGAAGTGAATTTTCACTATGATCCAAATGATTTGCTTCGTATATAGTTCAAGTTATCATTAGCGCGTGTCTGTGTGTGCGCGCGAGCGTGTATGCGTTGCGTCTACTTTCTGTTTTTCGTTTGTTTTTGTATGACCGAATGAATGAATGAATTTTGTTTAATGTCTGTTCATGTTTAATGTCTCCCAATTTTTCTTTGTGTAATTTGGTACTATTAGTATTACAATTATTATCCTTTGTTTGTAGAGTAGCAACGGCAAGTATGAAAAATGGCACACGTGCTAATTACTTCAGCCGTTGAGAAATAAAGTTTCATTTCATTTCATTTCATCTCTCTCTCTCTCTCTCTCTCTCTCTCTCTCTCTCTCTCTCTCTCTCTCTCTCTCTCTCTCTCTCTCTCTCTCT
>BTPG01000003.1:179409200-179466700 GCA_036245525.1 Semisulcospira habei | reverse complement strand
ACTCTTCCATTGTGTGGCGTGAACGATCCATTCGTGTTGTAAAAAAAAAAGAATCCTTCACCTCTACGATTACTTGTGTACCTAGGCGTTGGCTAGCACTACGACCTTTAGTAGTCATGACCCACCGAACCCATGAAACACAATATAAAAATAGGACAGGAGATGAATAGTTACCTTGAAATTACTGGATGAGCAAGCCGAGTCCCTTGAAACACAATTGATGATATTTTGCATTTAATACCCAGTAAGCAAAGGTCCTCGGGCTCACGACGGCTGTGTGCGGGTCCACTGCGGCCATTGTGGGCCTGAAGAAGTTTATCTTCTTTTGTTTTCGTTCTTCTATTTTGTTGATTATCTATTTGTATACTTATGTTTGCATGATGTTCGTCCATTGTAGAGCACCTAGAGCTCCGTCAGGAGGTTAGGCGCTATATAAATACCCATTATTATTATTATTATTATTATTATTATTATTATTATTATTATTATTATTATTATTATTATTATTATTATTATTATCTACTAGGGTATTTGTTCTAGATCTATAGACACGGCTTTCAGGTGCAGTCTTCCAGGTCAGTAAATACAGCTAGATCACCGGTTAAAAGACTTTCTGGTTTATTACGTCATGCATAAGCCATCCGGAGAATGACGAGTGCCATATATTGCAGACAAGACTGCCTTGTTAATGACGTATTCTAGCAATCATGTGTTTTAGGGCCAGATAATCACTGTGGGAATACCGAGTTTCTGTCCCTGACTTTTACTGTTCCCTAGATCATAGAATCTATTGCGAACTTGAATAAAGACATAATTGTTTTAGTCACGACACCTTTATCCCCTGAAATGCCGGCGCAAGGAGAAACGCTACCTAGCTGCAAGAGACATAAACCCTCATGAACCCCCGCTGTCGCGGGTGCGCATGAAGATTTATGCCTCTTGCTAGTCCTATGTTCACTATGCCTATTTTCATCATGATTGGTCATCTCGTTTCTTCAAACGAATGTCGGTCTTCGTTTTAGACGCTCAGTTCGTGATCTCACGCAGCGAAGGGGTAAATTGCCTACAGACATTGATTCCTATTAACCCCTGCGGGCATTCGCACAGACTCATGAGGATATATGCCTCCTGTTAACATTTAAGGTCTACGGGCACGAAAGATGAATGTCAAATATGTAACATGCAAAGAAAGTCCCAGCGAGGAAAAAAACACGCTTATAAGGGATAATTAACATTTAATAACACATTTAAGAAAGACACACGGTTAGAAAAGACAATTACAACAGAATTGTGTTGTAATTGTCTTTTCTAGCCGGGTTTCTTTACTCGTTGTGATTTTTGCTAATGTGAAGAATGCAACAGGGACTAAAATAAGGCAAAAAAACACAGGACTAACAAGAGACATAAATCCTCGTGAGGCCACGCGTCTGCTCGGGCTCATGAGAGTTTATTACTCTTGCAGGTGGGTAGCTATCGCCTTGCCCCGGCAGTTAACTCAACCGAGGCGAACTACATCCGGATACGTGGATTCAGACGCGTATCTGAATGCAGGTTGTCTCGAATGACGTGAATTAAGCAGACGACTTCCAGGACTCATTGACCAGACTTGCAGAGATATAGCTCTCTATTTTAAATCCGCAGATCAATACATGGTTTTTTTTTAAGCCGATCTGCGCAAACAGGAAGAGGTTTTCTGGTTCATTATCCCATTCGGCCCTGACGCACTACAGTAGGAGATGGGTCGACCATGATAATTCAAGGGCAGTGCCAGATTACCTTGGCGCCTGTCGGCGCCAAGCTAATCTGGCACTACACTTGAATTATCATGGTCGATCCATCTCCTGCAACAGGTGCAAAGTCTTTATATGACGCCTCCAAAATTTGGGAAATACGGCCGTCGGGCTGAATAAGTTATAAGGGTTATGCTACAGGACGCTTGAAGAGGCCAAAGGACTGAGGGAGGGGGGTGGTGGTATGTGACTGGTGTGGGTGCTCGGGAGAGGGGCAGAGGAATGTGATTACAAGACAGGAAGGACAGGAAGGGCATTCTGACATCTGAAAGCAAAAGTCAGATGAAAGGCAAGATTTTCATTGTAACGCAACAAAAATATCGTCTTTACAAAATGTAACTGTATTTTTCCTGGTGGTGGGGGGGGGGGGGGGGGGCAGCATTGATAGTGGACTAGAATGGAAATCACCACTAAAGGATGAACATAGATCAGCTTCGCTGAGATATTGAGTTGGTAGCTCACTAAGTGAGATTCTGCATATTCTCTTAACCTCTTTATAAAAATGCTCTGATTAAAAATACAAAGAGGTTCTCACTTGGTGATCGAATTAGCAGCGCAATATCCCAGCGAACATAATTTGTGTACATAAATTTGATTTTGGATCTTACATCTCCAGAGTATTATCGCATTCGAGATGTGCCGCACACGTATACACCAAGTATGGGTTTGTCAATATCCAAACCATAGAACAACCCAAATGCATGGTTACTGTTCGTGCCGCGTTGTTAGGGCTGCTGGAACACTACAAACTTATATTGCTGCACGTGCTTCACTCATCACATCCTGCGGATGAAAGTATGTTTTGGTATATCCTGCGAGGTCTGCTTCACAGATCGACCATGATAGTTTACGGGTGGTGTCGGAATAGCTTCGAGCCTATCTCTTGGCCTACCTATCTCTGAGACACATTATCGTTATTTGCCTGAAGGATAAACAACCATTTTTACAAACTTACTTGTTGACCTGAACATATAATTCATCAATTCTGCCCCATTCTTCAAACACAATTTAGCATTGTCTAATGTGTATGTCCTTGGACACCAACGGGTTGGTTGGAGAACCTGAACGAACTTGACGAACCGACTTATTTAGAAAAACAAATCCTACCTTACATTGCCCTTGACTCCAGCGTGTCCTGAGCAGTAGACCCACAAAAGACTTCGAAGTTGTAATTTGGCCGTTGCCCAGTGTCATCTGGGCTTCCCTGGGCATCCTGTGTCGATTTTCCCGCTCCTGCATTCAGTGGCACACAATTCACAAAAGAGAACACACATTGTGTAGAGTTAAAGAGAAGAGAAGAAGAAAGAAGACAAGAGAAATAAACGGTTGACCATAAAACACGAATTGTTAATAGTCATACAACTTTAATAAATAAAAACAATTTTAAGTTTATAAAATCCCGAGAGAAATTCAGCGGCGCCGAAATCTTAGCTCCCTACAGCTGACCTTACACGAGCGTAAAGTTTTTTGTTCAACCCCTTCACTGCCGAGAAATAATGAACACGATCCAGCTGCAAGAGACATAGATCCTCATGAGCTCCCACGACTGCTGGGGCTCATAAGGATTTATGTCTCTTGCTGAGACCAACTTGTATCCAACGTGGGTGGTTGAGGCTTCTGGTGATTGAATAAACACAAATTTCAGAAACAAAATATACGTACACTGGCAGGGAAGGGGTTAAGATCAATAGCTTCACAAACTTCCGCCAACTTGTAGTTAGTAACTCCAGCAATTAATGAAGAAAATGTGTGCGCTGATCTGCGATATAGGACCATCCAGCGTCCACCCTTAACGTCCACAATCATAGACTACCTCGCTTGCTCTCCATCAGCGGCCAAATTACGCCAAGCAAGGGGTCTTTTGCCGGTCACTTGACAAAACAACACAACGTATAACTTTGATAATTTATTTTAGCAGAACATTTCGTGAAATTAGTCAAATTTACCGTCTTCACTGCCGAGAAAAACTTAACATGATCCAGCTGCAATAAACAGGCTCTTTGGCGTTGAATTAACCCCTTTATCTGACGAGAAAAAAAATAAACACCACCCAACTGCCACAGGTAATGATCCTCAGGAGCCCCGCGGGGGTTAGTGCGGATCTATGTCTCTTGCTGAAACACTCTGAATCCATGTTTCTTTGACGGCTTGGGATCTGTGACATTTGAACTTACAATGATTTCAAAAACCCGCAGTCAGCGTCCACTGGCAGTGAAGGGGTTAAGTCATTCTACCCCAACACCGAAATCCCCAAATGTTGACGTTGTCCTCAGAAGACTGCTTTGCAGTGCAGGACACAGATCGACCATGACAGAACAAGGGTGATGCCAGAATAGCTTGGCGCCCACAGGCGCCAAGCTATTCTGGCATCACCCTTGAACTATCATGGTCGATCCTTATGGTGTGTCTGGGGTAGAATGAGTTAACAGATTTCAGAAACGCGGCAATCTACGACCAGTGGCAGTTAAGTGCGTAAGCCATTTTTGACACCTTAAGTCTGAGGAGCAGCTGAAACCCGTCTCGAGCATCTAGGGGCACAGATGACCATGTGCCTCTGATCGTGCCATTGTAGAAGCTTATGAGAATCTATGCCTCTTATAATATGTCGTTGGAAAGGGATGAAGGAAGAAATAGGAATTCTTTTTTTCTGATTTATTCTTATTATTACGGAAATGTTTTATACTGCATCAGCATATACTGACGAGTAGAAAAAATGCGACATTTTTGGAATCATTCCAAAATGTCGCATCTTTTGGTTCATTGATATATTTCTAGTCGTTTCTAGACTTTTCTCTTCATTAAATAATAAATCACGAACAGACAGGAAGCAAAAAGGTGTATTTACGATTCATAGCTTGCGCCATGCAGAAAAAAAAAGAAGAAAAAAAAAAGCGGAAATTCTCCTGAACATATCTTGATATTGTGCGAAATACCAGAGAAATGAACTGTTAGGGGCCCAAAATTGATTCAAATTAATGTCTCTAAATCCACGCAAGAAACTATTTAAAGACAGCTTTACAACATTAATTTAACTGAAACAGGGAATAGATTTATCAAATGAATGTGTCTAAAACCACGCGAAAAACTATTTAAAGTAAGCTTTTATCATTATTGTAAACAGTTAATAGATTTAGTGAATTTTCTAATCTCTAAAACATAGAGCACTGACGTCTTAAGCGAATTATTTTTATAATAATAATTATCTTTTCTTCGGTTTTTCTCAAATATATCTTTTGTCTACATCTTTCCTATGTTAAGGCAACAAGAAAAACGTAACCTGAAGACATTAAAAAATCTTTTCATTTTATGATACAGGATGAAGAAAATTGAAGGAAAAGTTACCAAACTTTCCAGAAATTACTATAAATGCCATGCTTTCTAACCATATATTCACAATAGGTAACTGATCATTAATGACGTATGGCCTGCATCATGAACAATACCATCCCTGCGATAGTTCTAGATGTCAGCAGTCGCTTCGATACACCACAGATCACCATTGCAAATGAAAGCTTGACAATGGTAACTAAGATGTTTGATCTAGAACACATGACTGGAACTGCATATATGAATGTAAACGTAAGTTCATTTACATGACGAATTTATACCCTTTAGGCTATCGGTAGCGATTTTTGTCGCGATGATTCCTGCAGCAGGGTTAGGGTGGAGAGAGATTGGTTAGAAGGATAAACTTGAAAATAGGAACAACTTTGGGCTAGGTCCCATCTTGTTTGAAGTTGATTTACAACACAAAGACCATTCGCCTGAATCGGACAATCAACCACAAGAAAAAGCAATGGCTGCCCAACCAAAACTACGGTACTATTCGCTTCTGCTGCAATTATACTGCCTATCAAAAGAAATACGACATTTTTGGAATCATCGGAAACACTTTAGTGTTTCCGTTGATTCCAGAAATGTCACATTTCTTTTGCTCGTCGGTGTAGTGTCTCGAGATGTCAGACTTGCTTGCCACCGCCCAAAATAGAACTCAGTGGAGAGCACTGTCTGTTGCTGCTGCCTTTCAGTCCCCCCAACGCCCAGTTCGGGCAAGGGACTGATGATGATGATGATGATGTAGTGTCCTGTAACATTTTATTCGTATTCGGCTATTGGGCCGACGTCAAACGTCAGACCAGTGCACAAGTGCGTTACTCGGCCATTTGGCTGACGACGGCGCGAGGATTATTCGCTAGCTGTCAGGTTTATTATTATTATTATTGTTATTATTATTATTAATATTATTATTATTATTATTATTATTATTATTATTATTATTATTATTATTATTATTATTATTATTATTATTATTATTATTATCCACAAGCAATAAAGCAAAAACACGAATGCGAATAACACAGTTTAACCTTATCACTCCAAGGTACCTCGAGATACCGGTTGTGACATGTAAACAGACTAGCTTTGAAACATGTAAGTGTCATAATCCAGACCACAATGGGGACTGCCAAAAGTGTAAAATGCAAAGTTTAGTCCACTGTTTTGTGCTCGACCTCTCAAATTGTGTTTCTTTACTTGTTGGTTATTCACAGAAAATACAAAATCCAGATCAGAAAGGTGACTGTCAAGCGTGTAAAATGCAGAGAAGAACCCAACAGAGAGAGATACACGCGTAGAAAAGACAGTTACAACACACTTTTGTTGTAAATGATTTTCCTAAGCGTGTTTCTTTCTCGGTTGGGTTTTTCTCCTCATTCACAGAGAATAACCCAACGAGGAACGAAGCTCGCTTAGAAAAGACAGTTACAACACAATAAATTTGATTTGTAACTAAACTGTCTTTTTTAAGTATGCATTTTTCTTCGTTGGGTTATTCTCTGCATTTTACATGCTTGGCAGTCACCTGTCCGGTCTGGTCGCCGAGGGATGACCGTAGCCTGTTCGGCATTTGAAATAATAATAACTATCTTTTTTTTGTTGTTGTCTGGATTTCATATATATCATTTACAGGCTACCGTTGAGACAACAATTCTGCATAACGTGTTTCCTCCTTGGGACAATCCTCGCGACTTGGTGTCTTTAAAGACCGCGAGTATATTCCAGCGGGTGATGTATACGAGTTTCATCCCTTTCTTCCTCTGTATCGGAGTGCCTGCAAATGTTCTGACGTCAGCAGTATTTGCGCGGCAGGGTTTGAGAGACCGAGTCAACTTGCTGGTGTTCGCGCATGCTCTGGCTGACCTAGGGTACGTCCTGGTGGGGTCGCTCATGGAGCTGTACATTATAGGAGAGATGATTGACCCGTCAGTGTTTATCATCAGTCTTAACAATCCTGAGGTAATTCAAGCACTTCCCAACAAAGAAAAAATGGCTTAGTAAGGACGAGTAAAGCACAGTTTGTTAAGCCGTCCCATGACACTGGACGCATATTTTCTTTATGGAAAGGGAATCAAGAAGTAACTTTAAAGTTATTCTCCCCAGGTTTAATCATCTCAACACAGTCGGAAAACTGTCTGCAACAGATACTGCTGACAGTATTATGTATGGGTCCTTTGTGTACTAACGTAGAGCTTTATGATGTAAATACAAAGCCAAATGTCGAAATTCATCGTTTGGTGGGTGTGTTGTTTTTGTACCCGAGAGCGCAAATAATCGTCTGCATCGGCCTCCTTTTGAATTTAAGCATATTTACTAGCCTACGTCACAAGACAGAACCCGGTCAATACTGCAGACGACGGAGGTCATCGTTGTGGGTACACACGCGTCAGTGTAGACATGTACTGATGTTCTCCGGCATCCCTTTGACATAATTTTCCACGAGAATGTAAAATAAATCTTCCATATTCGCTATGCTGTCAAAATCAATGCGGGTCCAGCTTGACCTGCTACCCTGAGTAACGGGCGATCGTGCTGGGGGCGTGGCATCTTGGACTTTTGTATCCGCGCGAACTTGAGCGACTAAGCCAGCGTCACGAAACAGAACAGTGGTATTTATACCCATTTTCTGCATTGCAATTTCACACTATGATCACGCACATCGAAGTCTACGTAAATGAAAGCATCTCTGGAAACGACAAATGCACCATCGCAGCAGAAACACTACCTCTGTGAATCGAGTGAATGAGAGCCCGCACAGACAAAAACGTGTCACGTCCATCGATGTCGGCAGCCGGCGCTGCCGCAATTTTGACACACAGGCCGTAGTTTTCAGATCATTGCAGCATAAAATCTGATGAACTAGCTCGTAACTTTATAATTAATAAAACAGGTTTAAAATCTTGCAAAATCAGTAAGAGATAAATTCTACTGAAGATCATGAATTCTGAAAATCACTAGCGCTCGTGGAACTATAGGAAGATCGACAAAGACCGTCACGGTAGCCGGATTACTTACTGCTTCACATAGCAAGAAAGCGACAAATTCCGGATGGGCGGTCAAGCCAAGCTCTATATTTCCTTGTCCGATGTCAATTCTACTTAGGGGTATCTTGTCTATATTTCTCTTTGTTCTCTTTATACAATGTTTTTGTTGTTTATTTACTCCGTTGTTTACTAACAAAACAACACGATTTTTAGTAAAAACATAGACAAGACCTGTATTGACAAAGTCATGAAATTTCAAAGTCGAGACTTAAAAAATGACCAAGAAACATTGACTTTAATGAAAGTGTGGGTACGCCTGCACCCACGGTGTACGGCGAAGGTTTAATTGCGAGTCTGTCATTGTCGGCCTGCGCGAGTCGACTGATACTTTCTTTTTTTCTTTGCTGGTTTATCCGCCATCTTGTCTCTGATTGGTTATAATTATGCAGATGACCTAAGGTCGTACAGAATAGTTATGACGTCAGCTACCTGATCGTCTATCGGAAGCAATCTTTTGACTAGGTATAGTCACAAGATTCTGGTGGCCTCTTTCGCTTTGAACGGACGAAAGAAAGCATTTGGTGGGACAATAGGATGGTCACTGTCTAAGTGGCTATGTATACTGAAGCCCAGTAAAAGCTTTTTGCGAACTGACGCGTTAAAAAAGGCCGGTCGTGCCCCTTTAAATCTCACTGAAAAAGATAAGCTTACTCCAGTAGTAAAACGTCTTAGGGCCCACGACCGCCGCAGTCGGCCCAAGCACCTTTCCTTACTGGGTATGTAATCTACTGTTTGTCTGAATATAACATTTTATCACGATTATTAAGCCGAAAATGTCATAAACTGTGTTTGCTAAGCATGTTTCTTTATTTCTTGGGATTTTCTGAGGTGATTCAAGACTGCATGTGACTGGAAATCATAACACGTTGCTTTGTTTAGTAATCTTTACATTTTCAGCGAAAGGGTTAGTTTTTTTAACAAGGCAAAAAAATTCAGTCTTCGGTAGACCCCTTTATTGGATTAGACCAGATAAATAAATAGTGCTTTTACATAGGGGTCGAGTGTGTTATCGGGAAATGTTTCACTGAGAGGCATTATTTGTTTGGCGTAAGCTTCAGCGAGCATTCCGCCCACCAAATAACATCTGAGGTGAAAACATTCTCCAATAACCGACGAGCCTCACATTCTGCCGTTAAATGGCAAAACCCAGTATCCTCTTAATCTTTTTTTTTTTTAAGAAAAGCGAGTTTTTTAAATAACAATACCAAAGAATGTGTAGAACGCTGACAATATATCTGTTTCAGTAATAGTGCACACAATATAGTTTTATTTTTTAGTTGTGCGTTTCTGTCCGCACAGTTCTTCTGCACGACCAGTATATTTCACCTGATGTCCAGTCTGCTGCTGGCCTTCGTGTCCGTGGACCGGTGTGTCACAGTCATGTTTCCCTTGAAGAGACTCGGGCTGACCTGGCGCCAGACGCTCGTTGGAATTTTCCTCTTGGTTGCTATTAGCATTTTCGTCCACATTCCCAGGTAAGTGCATCTGTTTTATATGACCCTGGCTCAGATTTACCGTCAAGACGTTGTGACACTCCAAATCAAAAATTAAATTCCATAATTAAAGTTTTATTCCCAGGATCAAGCATCTCAGCACAGTCAGAAAACTGTCTGCGACAGATACTGCTGACAGTATGTGTATGGGTCCTTTCTATACTATCTTAGAGCTTTATGATGTAAGTACAATGCCAAATGTCGAAATTCATCGTTTGGAGGGTGTATTGTTTTTGTATCCGAGTCGCGGATTTATCGTCTGCATCGGCCTCGTTTTGAATCAATATGCGTATTTATGAGCCTACGTCACAATGCAGAACCCGGCCGACTATCACAACGTAGAACCCGGCCGACTATCAGTGTATTCCAATACTGCAGGTCACGAGGTCATCGACGTAGTGTACACACGTCTCAGTGTACACGTGTACTGATGTTCTCCAGCATCCCTTTGACGTAAATTTTCACGAGAAAGAATAAATCGTCCATACTCGCTATGCTGTCAAAATCACAATGCGGGTTCCGCTCGACCTGCTAGTATTTACTAGTAACGAACGTGCGTACAGTAGTGCACCGAGGGCGTGACCTTTGATCCTTTACCCTCGGAAACACGCACCGCCTTCCATCATTGAAACAGAACATTGGTATTTATACCCACGTTCTGCACTGCAGTCAATTTCACATTTCACACATCGAAGTCTACGAAACTGAAAGCATCCTTGCAAACAAAAAGTTCACCATCGCAGCATAAACACTACATCTCTGAATCGAGTGAATGAGAGCCCGCACAGACAAAAACATGTTACGACTAGCAATGTGCAACTTTCAACTTTGACACACACCGTAGTTTTCAGACCTCTGCATCATAAAATGCAATAACTAGCTCTTAAATATATAGTAAAACAGGTTTAAAATCTTGCGAAATCAGTAAGAGATAAGTTCCGATGAAGACCATGAATTCTGAAAATCACTAGCGCTCGCGGAACTATAGAAAGATCGACAAAGACCGTAGATTAGTTACTGATTCAGCAGGAAGTGATAAATTTCGGGTGGGCGGTCAAACCAAGCTCTTGCTTTACGCGTTGCCACATGTCCATATTCCCTTGTCCGATGTCAATTCTACTTAAGGGTATCTTGTCTCTCTTCCTCTTTCTTCTCTTCAATTCCGAGTCTGTCATTGTCGGCGCGAGTCGATGATTCTTTCTTTCTTTTTCTTCGCTGGTTCATCCGCCATCTTGTCTCTGATTGGTTATAATTATGCAGATGACCTAAGATCGTATAGAATAGTTATGACGTCAGCTACCATCGCCTATCAGAAGCAATCTTTTTACGTATCCGTCAAAAGATTCCGGTGGGCCTCTTTTCGCTTTGAACGGACGAAAGAAAGCATTTGGTGGGACAATAGGGTGATCATTGTCTAAGTGGGTATGTATACTGAAGCCCAGTAAAAGCTTTTTGCGGACTGAAGCCTTAAAAAAGGTCGGACGTGCCCTTTTAAGGGTACAGACATATGCCACATCAAATTCAAAACAAGACGCCACATTCTGTGGTATTTTTGTCTTGATAAAACCTTTATTTCTGTTATTTCACTGCACAAACTGCATTGTGTACATAACCATTTACACCACCACAAAAGTTTACTACTCATATTTCCACAGCAATAATGCCAAGAAGCTCATGCAAAAAGCACCTTGACAAGATTGTTCAATAGTCTTATCAGCTAGAGTGAAAGCAAAGTTTTCGGACCCCAAAGAAACTGAACATTCTTAGGAAGAAGAAAGTGTACATAACTTGGTATGGTATGGTATGGTATGATATGGTATGGTATGTCCGAGGCGCACATATCCATCTAATTAAAAATGCTCAAGGCGCCGCCGTAGGGATGGAAGCTGGAGCTTTAAAAGCCTGCTGCTACTAAGCGCTACTTTATGTGCAAACCTCCACCCGGCTATTAACTTCGGTGCTTGTGAAGTATTTCTGTTTCCATCTTACCGGCCCTACCTGGCCTTCTCGTTTCGATTAGTGGTAATGGGATTTTTAACGTTGTCACACCAGGGAGGAAGAATATAAGTCACTCGGAATATTTGGATATTTGTTCGATTTTAATGATTTGATCTTCTCATTCGCACGACAAACAATAGACAAGACGTATACAAACCTACGCAATATTCACTCAATTCATACATGCACCTGTAACTCACGCACACCCTTAACCATTCGTACAATGTTCACAGCACTAACCACACATCCTACACTTATTGTTCCACTACGATGTCACATCTCCGCAATGTCTGTCGATAATAACTGACACTAATTAATGCTTAGATCCTCGAACGATCAAACAGTTTGATTACTCCGACCGTGGATAAAGATGAATGTAGCGTCGCTGCTTGTTGGGATAAAGATGAATGTAGCGTCGTTGCTCGTTGATTCAGCCACACCACTGGTCGAATAATCCGGTGCACTGTCTCTCGCGATGACACGTCGAAGCTCCACACGCACACCGTCAGGATCAACTTGTTATCTCGTACACCACGTTGATTAATTACATTCCCACATGAAGCATACACAAATCCAACTTCTCAGCTGGTGATAGGGGAGGGAAGCATCTATAACACATACAAAACGTATCTCTCCATAAGAAATCCGCCATTGCTAAAAAGTTACTTCCGCCGGAATGACGACACTGTAACGATGACGACCGTTAACGGCTTCCGGACGTTGTCGCCGATTCCCGATCGTTTCCGACATCGAATAAATATTAAATAACAGTCAATCCAAAATATCATGCACACACACGAATACGACATATTTCCGCACAACACATAACCTCTCACCACGATACGAATTATTCATTTCAAAATCAACAGGCTCTACAAAACGTTTCGATCATTCCATTCATCCCCGCGCGCCGATCGCCAGACGACACCGCAAACTCGCCAACGCGCGAAGAATATCATACAATCTCAGATCTAGAGCCGAACAACTAATACATTTTCCGAATCTACTACTTAACAAACGCGAATCAGCTAATAATAAACAAATACATACCCAAAGATGCGTGAAGTAAACCTTCGACTGTTTCAGGCCTGTCTGCCCATCTTGGCCGTTGGACAAGGTCCGGTACTCGTTACTCTAATCAGTCGATCTGGTTACTAGTCGTAGTTCTTAAACTACGAAATTGTACGTACCACTGTACTGAGCATTCTGCTCTCAATCGTCTATTCTACCATAGACCATAACACGGCATTTCTCTGCCCACTACACCTCACAAAAAAACAACTTTTAACTCGAGAGCAAAATCTCTCCTGACTGACTGTCTTCCAAACGATTCACAGTGACGTAACTCTTCAAACCAACATCCTACGTCACATGTTCCAAACACACATCTTACGTCACATGTTCTTGACGTCACTAAAAAGTACATGCCATGACCGCAACACACAACAAAGAACGAAAGTTCTCCACGAAAGAAAATACTGCATAATGATTAAAATAAATTGTGACAAACGTGCGCACTTGATGATTATGCGTGCTGTACACACGAAGGTGAGACAGGCACCGTAAACCGAGTCTGTACGTAAATTTGACTCGATGTGAATGAGGAAAAGTCCACATCCCATTCCTGCCCACCAGGGGATTAGAACCCGAGATCTTACGACTGCCAGCGCAGTGTCTTATCCACTAAGCTGCGTTCCCATGTCAACATTTTTCAATTTTCAAAAGAATTATGAGCTCTCTAATACTCAAAGACTGTTATAAAGAAGAAAGGAGAAAAAAAGGGAAAAAAAAACATGACCTAAACAAAACAAATCATTGGTTGTGATGCTTATTTTCACTGCTACAAAACGGCTTTCATTGTAGGTAGTGTGAAAAGTAGGCAGGCAATGATAGACACGTCTATTTTGTGTAAATAACTCACTTTTTAGACATGAAAATGGCTACAAATGCATTCTAATTGATGCAGGTATTTGAGGTATTCAAAGATGCACATAACCATTGTAAGAGCAAACACAAAACAGGCATATATCCTAATACACTGGTCAAAAGTGCTGAATGAGGTCCTGAAGTACGTAACTTCACACCGTGACACTGCAAGGAGCACGCTTGAAATGGAATCCAAATTCAAAACAAAAAGAAAACAGAATCGTTCCAGCACAACATCTAGTCTGTATAAATGCACCTCTGTTATAGTGTTTGTTTTTTTGTTTTTGTTTTTTGTATTTTATTTTTTAAACATTCTGATAGATAACTAGCCTGCATCAGGTAGACATAAATATTAGCGGGGGGAGGGGGGGGGGCAAGGGCGGGGGGGGGGGGGGGTCAATCGTTATTGTGAATATAGACCGATGATTTTTTTCGTATCGCTGATGTATTACTGCGACATCGAGTGACATACTCATCCAGTCAGTAAAAATCGATCGTGTCACGCGTTTTAAGCGACACAATTTGAAAACTGATTTTGTTTTTCGGAGACTCCGGACTCTTGCTGTGCGGCTACAATCAACAGCAATGCGGTAGGTCCAAAACTTCCTTGCTGTTGACCGATAAATCAGCATACCGATAACCGTGTCACAAAATCAGCGGTCACGCGCGGCGCCGAAAATGCAAAAGAAAAGAAAATTTTCAATTAATGAAAGTTTTTGGGAAAAGAAAAAATCTCTGCAAAACTTCCACTTTGCGTCTGAAGGAACCCGTCATTACACATCTAATAAAATATAAATCATATGTTCTGAGACTCAGCGTAAACATCATTCAGTTTTCAGTTGATCTGTGTAAGTTGCATGGCGGAGACACCCTCTGCAGAAGAAAGCAGTCACTGTGCTTTACGTCGTCTGACTCATGAACGTGAGAAGACACGTAGGCCTTTTTTTCAGCCGTGTCTAAAATGAGGTAAGAAAATGAGAAAACGAATAATAAAGTTTATTTATCCTCCTTTTCTTTTTTAATTTGTTGTTGTTGTTTTGTTTTGTTTTGTTTTGTTTTGTTTTGTTTTGTTTTGTTTTGTTTTGTTTTGTTTTGTTTTGTTTTGTTCAGCGAGCTATAAGTCTTCAAAACGAGAGTGTGGTAGGCAGTCCCCGTCCCGGCCCCGGTAGCTGGACTCACAATCCAGGGGAAAAAAAGCATGTCTGTTGAAAGGTCCTGATAAATCAAAGTGGCACAGTTGTAGTGCGCCTGAATAAAAAGTGTTCAGGCCGTACTCCATAGGCAATAGATTTCCCTGTCCCCCATAACCCGCCCGGCAGGGCCGTCCTTTATCACTTCGGTGCCGTGGACGTTAAACCCCGAACTAACCAGACCGACTGACATTGGGAAATGGCCAAATTACAACTTCGAAGATTTTTGCTGAGTTACTGCGCAGGACATGATAGAGTCCAGGGCAATGATCGAGAGGACAGCGTCGCTGGCAAGGCAGCGGTCGCACAGGGGCTCCAGATCGACAGATCAGACCTGATGAGAAAGCTGATAAAATATTTCCAGGAACAGAACCTTCGGCACCACAAAGTCGATCGCCTCGGGAGCAGGGGTATGCAGAAAGGCAGCGGAGGTTGGGCAGGCTTGAAAGGACATGAGAGATCCACAGTAAAGCCAAACCAATATTGGTAATTTATCGAAAGGAACTGTGGGAAAACTTATGATGGAGGCGCGTATGGGCCTTTTCGAGTGCAGAGATCCCCATCTTGACTGAACTGAACTGCGGTTTGATTGTGTTTCAGATTCATGATGTTCAATAGCCATTACGTTGTGGATCCAGCGACTAACTTTACGAGAGTGGTACGCGGCGACACGCAGTACGCAACATCCATTCGTGACGTCCTGCCGCATGAGGTTATCTATCTTGACAGCACTGTCGTGAAACCAGTCTGCATTATTATAATCCTCACCTGCTCTATCATTACCGCGGCTAAGCTTAGACAGGTAAGATGAAGATTTTTTTTTCTATTCTGCTCTAGCGTTGCGAGTTTTTCGACATATGCTTACAAGGAAATAATCAACTAAAGAATACCAAGATGGGATGAACCATAACCCACACAATCCCTTCTATACGAGAGCTGTCTTCGCTGTCAAGGGTCTCTACCTTTTGTCTTTGACTTGATTCTGATATTGTAATATCTCCTGTTGAAAAAGCCACGCAGATGTGCCAATGCATCATAGTGAACTCTAATACGGGCGCGCGCAGTGCATACGCGTCATTGGTTTGTCAAACGTCATGTGTCATGACGTTTGTTTTTTTGTTTGTTTGTTTTTACGTAATTTTATATTTAAAGCTTTCGCTTCAAGACTTGCGAAAATTGTGACAAAACTAGAATTTCACGGTACAATTTTAGTCTTGCTATAATTTGTGCGAAATCAGTTTGACTTTACCTAGTTACATGCTATACTAAGAACACCTGCATGGTCTTCTGAAAGCGCGTATATGTGTGTGTATGCGTGTGCGTGTGCATGCGTGCGCTCCAAACATCCTCAAGAGGCATAGATGTGCATGCGCCCTCAGGACACATGAGGATCTATGTCTCTTGGAGATGCGCGCATGTCTGAGAGAGAGAGAGAGAGAGAGAGAGAGAGAGAGAGAGAGAGAGAGAGAGAGAGAGAGAGAGAGAGAGAGACCGGTGCGCGCTAGAGATATTTACGTCATATTTACTGTATTATGTCAATGTCTGCATGGTGACGAAGTTGCCTCTTTTACGTCACCGCCACTGTCTGACTTTCTCTAGAAGTCAGGTTTTTTTTACTATTTTAATTCTTTCTCAAAAGAATTAATTTTTACTAAAACAAATTGATAGGATAGAAAGCTGGCTTACGAACTCATCCAATGTCTTTATTCAAACTAGATATATAAAAAATTTCAAGTAAATATAACAAAAATTACGGACTCTAATCTGGGTCAACCGACTTCCTATTAACGGTTGTTTATGTCTTAAATGAGACATTCAATTACAATATGCTCGGAGGCTCTCTTAGCCACCCCTTTAAGAAAGTAATTCGCCAAGTTTCAAGCTTGTGTGTACAGAAATATCGGAGATTCTCTTGTTTACATACATACGCACACACATACATTCATACATACATACATACATACACACACACACACACACACACACACACACACACACATACATACATACACACACATACATACATACATACATACGTACACACATACACATACATACATTCATACATACATACATACATACATACATACATACATACATACATACATACATACATACATACATACATACATACATACATACATACATACATACATACATACATACATACATACATACATACATGATACGCACACACGGCGCTTCGCACCAAATGTACGTTCAGCAGCGAGGTTAGCGTAACTAGACATGACGTAATTAAATTGTATCTTGTTACTTCAATTGTGAGAGGATTAGGCCCGCCCGCCTTTGACATCATGAACATGTTATTAAATTCGCTCAACAGCGACCGGTCCTAAAAAGTCCCTTTTATAAATAGAAGGGACTTAAAAACGCTCCGAAAAACAATGACAAAATAGTTTATGAACTGTTTTGTCCTGGCGTTTCCTAAGCGTATTTCTTTCTTTCTTCCGTTATTATTTTTTTTAACTCATTCTACCCCAGACACACCACAGCAAGATCAGGATCGACCATGATAGTTCAAGGGTGATGTCAGAATAGCTTGGCGCCTATTGGCGCCAAGCTATTCTGACATCACCCTTGAACTATCATGGTCGAGCTGTGACCTGCACTGCAATGCAGTCTTCAGAGAACAACGGCAAAATTTAAGGATTTCGGTGTTGGGGTATAATGAGTTAAAAGATAGCTTGGATGTCGATAGCTGTTTTATTCGCGACGGTTCCTGCAGGGCTGAAGCTTTGATAAAAGGCGTCCTTCATTCCTTGGTTCCATAGCCTAAACTTCTGAGTGTCGATAGCAGGTTTTAGTCGCCACGATTCCTGCAGGAATCATCACGACTAACACCGCTACCGTCACCCAAAGGGCTGAAGCTTTTATTTCACCTTTGGTGTGAATGTCTGTGTGTGCGTGTAATGCAGGCCACCAAGATGCGTTCTCAGATGACGTCGGGCAACACCCTTGCCAGTTCTCAGGCGTCAAACGAGAAAATAACCAAGATGTTGCTGGGCGTGTCCTCGACCTTCCTCGTGTTCACTTTATGGGACGCGGTCATTTTCACAATGCCCTACACCGGGCAATATCGTAATGTTTTGAGCGTGGCATACAACGTGAACATGATCGCTAAACTCCTCAACTCGTCGTCCAGCTTCTTCGTGTTCCTCGTCATGGGGTCGCGGTTCCGGCGCACGTTGTTGCAAATGCTGGCATGTTTTTCTGCACGTGCACCCGGTGAGGAAACCAAGAGTGCAAATAGAAATGCGACATTTTCGGAATTATCGGAAATACTTTAACTCATTCTACCCCAACACCGAAATCCCCAAATTTTGCCGTTGTCCTCTGAAGACTGCACTCTAGTGCAGGACACAGATCGACCATGATAGTTCAAGGGTGATGCCAGAATAGCTTGGCGCCCATAGGCGCCAAGCTATTCTGGCATCACCCTTGAACTATCATGGTCGATCCTTATCTTGCTGGGGTGTGTCTGGGGTAGAATGAGTTAATACTTTAGTGTTTCCGATGATTCCAATAATGTCGCATTTCTTTTTGTTCGTCAGTATGCTTGCTTTTCTTGGTGACTTGTGTTTTGTCCTGGTTATATGGAGATATGTGTTTTTGTCTGTGATGATTGTCATTATAATATAGATATCCTTTAAAATTAAGGCCAAGGTCACAATATGTATAACTGTGCACTCAATCTGATAAGTTAACTGTTCCAAGGTCCTGAAATTCTCTCTCTCTCTCTCTCTCTCTCTCTCTCTCTCTCTCTCTCTCTCTCTCTCTCTCTCTCTCTCTCTCTCTCTCTCTCTCTCTCTCTCTCTCTCTCTCTCTCTCTCCTGGGACCTCTTCTATTTATAATATTCATTAATGATTTGCCTTTGCATATTACTAACACTGATGTCAACTGCAACCTGTTTGCGGACGATACGAGCCTCCATGTTTCGGGTTAAAAAAAAAACAGCTGACATTAACCTTAGCTTACAAAGTAGTCTCAGCGAGGTTTCCGACTGGTGTAGAGTGAATCATATGGTTCTTCATCCAGGAAAAACAAAGAGTATTTTAAGCACTACACGACAAAAACACCAACGCAGACCACAGCCGTTACATTTACAACTGAACGCTAAACCGATAGAACAAGTCGCAGAGCGTACATTCTTGGGAATACACGTTGACGAACAACTATGTTGGGAGACGCATATAAATACAGTCTGTAAAACCATTGCTAAAAACACTTTCCTGTTATCCCAGCTTAGACAAGTAACGAATACACATACTCGTAAACTGTTTGTTCATGCCCATATCAAGTCTCACATTGATTATGTCTCCACAGTGTGGGGCGGTTGTAGTGATGTTCACATAAACAGGTTAAACTCTATATATAAAAGAGATGTCAAAATGATAGATACGCGGCCCATTCCTATCACACACAAATTTAGACATCTAAATATTCTCGGCCTGCCTCAACAACTTAATTTCAACAAATGAATCCTCATGCACAAGATATTAAATAACATGACACCGCAGTATCTAACCACTAAATTTATGCCACAGCACAAACGCGAACGGACCTCAAGGAACAATACTTTACCCCTACCTCTGCCTAGAATTGACCTCTTTAAGATTAGTTTATCATTTTCTGGACCGTTTGTATGGAACACTATTCCTGCACATTTGAAGACTATAGCCTCGCTTGGAATCTTTAAAACGAAACTTTACGATTACCTGATGAGCCAAACATAACATCACTGGGCATTTATTTAAACAAAACCTGATGGTTAATACTTTCTTGTCGTACATGCATTTATATATAGTGTTTGTGTGTGTGCGTGTGTGCGTGTGTGTGTGCGTGTGTGTGTGTGTGTGTGTGTGTGTGTGTATGTGTGTGTGTGTGTGTGTGTGTGTGTGTGTGTGTGTGTGTGTGTGTGTGTGTGTTATGAGATGAATGTTGAGTGTTACTATTATTTTGTGTATATATTTTTTTTAATTTTATTGTTATTTTGCTTTTATTTGTTAAAACATTATTGTCGCATGAAATAATGTGTGTAAATATAATGTCGTTCATATTTTATTTTTTTAAACCTATTGTATGTTGTAGATGTTAGCAACGGCAAGTTTGTAAAATGACGATTTGTTTCTGTCAAAACTTTTTACCGTTGAGAAATAAAGTTTCATCATCATCATCATCATCATCATCATCATTCTCTCTCTCTCTCTCTCTCTCTCTCTCTCTCTCTCTCTCTCTCTCTCTCTCTCTCTCTCTCTCTCTCTCTCTCTCTCTCTCTCTCTCTCTCTCTCTCTCTCTCTCTCTCTCTCTCTCTCTCTAATTCCCTAGCTGCTTTTAAAGCAAAACTGTACAAGCACTTATCCAAGGCAACGTAAATTTAATTGTCTCGTGTTGTCTAACCATAATATATTTTTATTTCTTTTTATGCAACTACTATTTTTATTATACCATTTGCGTTCACGTGCCGTTTGTGGGGGTGCTTTCCGTATAGACCTGGTCAGGGGATGCAGTGCCGGTGCACAGTTTATTCAAACGATGTGCTTAGTATGTCATTCGAGTGAAAGTATATTTGTGAGCTGAGCTGAGCGCACTGTTCAAGAAGCAGTCGTCCTACAAATCCCACACCTCCCAGTAAAGGTTGAATTGGACGAACCGCCCACCGCTGAAGAGACCCTCAAAGCCATCCATCAGCTCAAGAGTGGCAAAGCAGCAGGCATTGATGGAATACCGCCAGAGATCTGGAAACATGGAGGCACAGCACTGCACAACAAGCTCCATGACCTCTTTCTCTGCTGCTGGGAGGAAGGAACACTACCAAAAGATCTCCGTGATGCAGTCGTTATCACCCTGTACAAGAACAAAGGCGAGAAGTCTGACTGTTCCAACTACCGGGGAATTACCCTGCTGTCCATTGCTGGGAAAATCCTTGCAAGGCTGCTCCTGAATCGGCTGGTACCTGCCATCGCTGAAGACCAACTCCCAGAGGGCCAGTGTGGCTTCAGAGCAAACAGGAGCACCACCGATATGGTCTTCGTGCTGAGACAGCTACAGGAGAAATGCCGCGAGCAGAACAAAGGGCTGTACGTAACGTTTGTCGACCTAACAAAAGCGTTCGACACTGTGAGCAGGCAAGGCATGTGGCAGATCCTGGAGCGACTTGGCTGTCCCCCAAAGTTCCTCAACATGATTGTCCAGCTACACGAGGACCAGCAAGGCCAGGTCAGACTCAACAATGACCTCTCAGAACCATTCCCTATTCTCAACGGTGTAAAGCAGGGCTGCGTGCTGGCACCGACCCTCTTCACCATCTTTTTTAGCATGATGTTGAAGCAGGCCACAGTGGACCTCGATGATGACGATGCAGTGTACATCAGGTATCGTCTCGATGGCAGCCTGTTTAACCTCAGACGACTGCAGGCCCACACGAAAACCCTAGACCAACTGATTCGCGAGCTGCTTTTTGCTGATGATGCTGCCCTCGTTGCACACACAGAGAGAGCCCTGCAGCGCATCACGTCTTGCTTCGCAGATGCTGCCCAGCTCTTTGGACTCGAGGTCAGTCTTAAAAAGACAGAGGTCCTTCATCAGCCGGCACCCAAGACAGTGTACCGCCCTCCTCACATCACCATCGGCGAGTCTGAACTAAAGTCAGTGCACCAGTTTACTTACCTTGGCTGCATTATCACGTCGGACGCCAAGCTGGACAAGGAGCTTGACAGCAGGCTGGCAAAAGCGAACAGCGCTTTCGGGCGACTTTTCAAGCGGGTGTGGCACAATCAGCAGCTGAAAACAGGCACCAAGATCAGCGTGTACAGAGCTGTGGTCCTCACCACCCTGCTGTATGGTTCCGAGTCCTGGGCCCTCTACCGCAGCCAACTACGACTCCTCGAACGCTTCCACCAGCGCTGCCTGCGTACCATCCTGGGCATTCACTGGAGTGACTATGTCACCAACGTCGAGGTCCTTGAACGGGCTGAAACTGTGAGCATCGAGGCTTTGCTGCTGCGGACACAGCTCCGCTGGGCGGGGCATGTCTCCAGGATGGAGGATCATCGCCTACCAAAGATCACCCTGTTCGGCGAGCTTGCTACTGGACACCGTGACAGAGGGGCACCAAAGAAGAGATACAAAGACTGTCTCAAGAAGTCACTTAGTGCCTGCCAAATCGACCACCACCAGTGGTCTTCGCTTGCTGCGGACCGTGACACCTGGCGCTCCACCATTTACAAGGCAGCTGTCTCCTTTGAGGACTCTCACAGAGCTAGCCTTAAGGACAAGCGGCTCAGGAGAAAAAACAGAGATGCCGCAGCTCAGAACCCTGGCCATACCTTCCCCTGCAGCCACTGCGGTCGAACCTGCCTGTCTCGGATTGGCCTCCGCAGCCACGAACAAGCCTGCAGACGTCGTGGGCAACTCCTATAAAATCTTCGTTCGCGAAGTCAAGCCAAGAGAGATATTTGTGGCGTGCCCCCCGGGTGGGAGTGTCTGGGGAGGGCTCCCGCAAACGGATATTATGACACGTGCAAACATCTTCGTATGGGTACCTGTGTGTTTTGTTAAATCATTGTTGCAGTTTGTAGTGTTGTCGTAATTCGCATTAATTTCGATGTTGTTTGCGAGTGTAATGTAACTTTGCTTGTTATTATATGTCAGTAGATGTAGCAAGGACAGATTGGAAGAAGGCCTGTGCGCCTAATATCTCAATCCTTGATAAATAAAGTTTCAGTCAGTCTCTCTCTCTCTCTCTCTCTCTCTCTCTCTCTCTCTCTCTCTCTCTCTCTCTCTCTCTCTCTCTCTCTCTCTCTCTCTCTCTCTGAAAAGCAGTTAATTTATAATAAGTTGGTACTCATGCGCAAAGTCACCCTCTCAGACTCACCAGCCTACCTCTCTAATTTGTTCGCACTTGCCCACAGATCTAGTCGAACATCAGGGAACAATCTGGTAGTACCAAGGCCCCGCTTAGATATTTACAAGACGTCCCTCTCCTACTCTGGTGCAAAATTATGGAATACAGCTCCTGCAGACATTAAAGCAGCACCTTCTTTACGAACGTTCAAGAACCAACTGCATGAATTTATTAAGAACATGTGAAGACATATTGTTCTTTTTTTTTCACATACCGTCATTGACTCCAGAAACATTTCCTTATTCATATTCATGTATCATAATGCATTAGACTTGCTGAGGTGTTCTTTGTCATTTCTTTTGCAGCATAACATCATAATTTTTTTTAATGTTTAATGTTCGATGTTTTGCTTGGTGTCAGTGTGTGTGTGTGTGTGTGTGTGTGTGTGTGTGTGTGTGGACGGGTAGAAATCAGAACGTGTGTGTGTGTGTGTGTGTGTGTGTGTGTGTGTGTGTGTGTGTGTGTGTGTGTGTGTGTGTGTGTGTGTGTGTGTGTGTGCGGACTGGTATATATCAATGTGTGTGTGTGTGTGTGTGTGTGTGTGTGTGTGTGTGTTTGTGTGTGTGTTTATGTGTATGCGTGTTTACGTGCATGCTATAGCTTAGCAAGGACATGATTGAAAAAAGGTCATTGAATGTACCTAATCATTTATCCTTGAAAAATAAAGTTTCATTTCATTTCATTTCATTTCTCTCTCTCTCTCTCTCTCTCTCTCTCTCTCTCTCTCTCTCTCTCTCTCTCTCTCACACACACACACACACACACACACACACACACACACACACACACACACACACACACAAACATGCGCGCATCTCCAGAAGGAATAGATCCTCATGCGCCCTCCAGGCGCATGAGAATCTATGCCTCTTGGAGATGTTTGGAGCGCGCGCGCATGCACGCACTGACACGCACAAACACATCGACGCGCTTAGTATATCATGTTGCTAGGTAAAGTCAACCTGCTTTCACACAAATTATAGCAAGACTGAAATTGTACCGTGAAGTTCTAGTGTTGTCACCATTTTTTCAAGCCTATGAAGCGAAAGTGAAAATGATATCACGTAAAATATAAAGTATGTAAAAGCTAAAACTTACGTCATGACAAATGACGTTTGACAAATCAATGACGCGTATGTCCTGCGCCCCTTATAGAACTCACTGACGCATTGGCAGATCTGCGAGACTTTTTCAGTAGGCGATAATTCAACACCAGAATCAGGTCAAAGACTAAGGTAGAGACCCTTGACAGCGAGGACAGCTTTAATATAGGAGAGACTTTGTGGGTTGTGGTTTATCCCATCTTGTTCCTAAAATTACTTGGCAGTGTCTTCTAAATTGCAAACACTGGCAGTCAACATTTTGGCCTCGTGTATTTCAATCAACAGCATAAATATGAATGAAACTAAAGTACAGTCAACGCAACTCAACTCAACTCAACTTAATACACGGTGTCCCAAGTCCGAAATCCCCAAATTTAGGAGTTATCCTCTGAAGACTGTATTACAATTCAAGAGACAGATCGACCATTTTATTTCAAGGTTGGTGCCAGAATAGCTTGGTGCCTACGAGCACCAAGCTATTCTGGCACCACGCTTGATATATTATGGTCGATTCATATTTTGCTGTGGTGTGTCTGGACTAAACGAGTTGACTCAGTTCAGATCAACTCAGCTCAGCTCATCTCAGTTCAACTCATCTCAGCTCAGCTCAACTCAGCTCAGCTCAGCTCAACTAGACTCAACTTAATTCAACTCAACAACACAACTCAGATCAACAACTCTAGCAATGGAGTTATGACAACGCAATTTGTATAACTTCATCGAAGTTGGCCTTATTCGTCTGCTCGGCGTTAAACCCAAATAACTAACTTCCGCATTAAATGTGCACGACGTCATGGCGTTCCGCTTACTTCGTGGCAAGGGGTGCTAATTTCTGGAATTTGCTGAAACAGGTCGCTTCATGTGTTGCCATCTGGTTGTCGACCTGATTCTTCTATTGTGTGGCGTGAAAGATCCAAATGAGTTGTAAAAATATAAAAAAAATCCTTCACCTCTACGATTACTTGTGTAACTAGGCGATGGCTATAAATGCGATCTTTAGTAAACATAACCCACCGAACCCATGAAACACATTTCAAAAATCCGACAGAAGATGAAAAGTTACAGTCGCAATTATTCAATAAGTAAGCTGAGTACCTTTATACACATTTGGTGATATTCTGCATTCAGTAGCCAAAGGTCCTCGAGTCCACGACCGCCCCAAAGGGCCCGCACACGCTGTGTGCGGACCCATTGCGGCCATTATGGACCGGAAGACGTTTATCCACTTTGTTCTAGATCTAGAGACACGGCTTTCAGGTGTAGTCTTGCAGGTCAGTAAATACAGTTAGATCACCGGTGAAAAGACTTTATGGTTTATTACCTCGTTCGTAAGCCATCCTGGGTCTGACGAGTGCCATATACGGCAAACAAGACTGCCTTGCGAATGACGTATTCCATCAATTATATGTTTTAGGGACAGGTAATCACTGTGGAAATACCGTGTTGCTGTCCTGACTTATATTTTACTGTCCCCCAGATCATAGAATCTTTTGCGAACTTGAATAAAGACATAATTATATTCGTCGAGGCACCTTTAACCCCTTAACTGCTGGGGCAAAGAGAAACGCTACCTAGCTGCAAGAGATATAAACCTTCATAGCCCCCCCCCCCCTTCCGCTGTTTCGGGGGCTCATGAGGATTTATACCCATTACTAGTCCAATGCGTTAAGGCTATTTTGGCAATCTATACTTCACACGGTCTGTGAGCAGTCGTTTTAGACGCGCAGTTGGTGGCAGCTGGCAGCGAAGGAGTTAATTACCAAGAGACAGAGATTCACATGAGCCCTGCATTTGCAGAGGCTTATCAGGATATATGCCTCCTGTTAACATTAACTCATTCAGCCCGACGCACGTATTTCCCAAATTTTGGAGGCGTCATCTAACGACTATGCACCTGTTGCAGGAGATGGATCGAGTGTGTCAGGGCTGAATGCGTTAAGATTCACGGGCACGAAAGGTGACTGTCACGTATGAAAAATGCAATGACCATCCCAGCGAGTAAAGAAACACGCTTAGAAGAGACAATTACAACACAATTAAGAGAGAAACGCGCTTAGAAAGACATTTACACCACAATCTTTTTAAGCGTGTTTCATTCTTCGTTAGGATTTTACTAATATGAAGAACAAAATGCCAACGGGACCAAAATAAGGCAAAACGAACGCGGGACTAACAAGAGACATAAACCCTCGCGAGGCCAAACGTCCGCGGGGACTTGTTACATGGTAATCGTAGGCGTAGTATGATAAAATCACACGTACGTAGGGTTGCAACTCGTTACACGTGGCACAAGGTTGTAGACCACACTGGAGTAACAGTTCCAACAATATTTATTCTCACGATGCAATCTCCGCACAATGCATCCACAACTGCATCCACACATTGGTACACTGTCTCTATACATTGCATCCACAATTCTGATAAACTGCGTCTCACATACAATGCACCAACACTGATACACCGTCTCCTCTACAATGCATCAACACTTTTGACACACTGCGACTCCCATTCAGTGTACACACATAATTCGCTAACACGCCTTTTATACTATTACAAATTTCCAGAACAATCCAGCAAGTTACACAACTCAACCAATCAACAACAAAAAACGTAACCAAAACTCATTAATATTCATTTAAAAGAACCCTCTAGATTCGTCTACAAACTTCTACGAACTTCTAGGTGCATCACGTAAATGTTCCTAATGTAGCCAACATGTACTACACAACTTTGACGTCATATTTGAGGTCACAAGAACGGCCTCGACCCTTCCCGAACCTTCCAGTCTTGACTTCGGCAGGTCAGACTTTACAACAATGTAGCGAAAATACGCGTCGCAACAAAAGTCGATCGCAATTCGCCGTGCAAAACAAAACGAATCATACTAAAAAGGTAATTAATTCATATCCAAAACAACTCAATTGAATATCGGATCCTTCCTATGATCAACACACACATGCTTTCAAAAGAATAATACAACCACAAACTTAACAGGGCTTATTGGGGTTTATTACTCTTGCTGAAGGGTAGCGATCGCCTTGCCCCTTAACTCATTCAAGACGAACTACATCCGAGTGCGCGGCTTAAGCTGCGTATCCGGATGCAGTTCGTCTTGAATGAGTTAATGGAATTTATTGGGCAGACAACTTCCATGACTCATTGACCAGACTTCCAGAGATTTACCTCCGTATTTTAAATCCGCAGATCAATAATTTTCTTTTTACAAAAGCTGATCTGTGCAAAGAGGAAGAGGTTTGCAGGTTCATTATAAGGGTTATGGTACTGTACGCTTGAAGAGACCAAAGGACTGGGGGGAGGGGAGGGGGTGGCATGTGACGTGTATAGGTGCTCGGGAGAGGGGCAGAAGAATGTGATTACAAGATAGGAAGGACAGGATTGACATTCTGACATGAAAGTAAGAGTCAGATGAAAGGCACGATTTTCATTGTAAAGCAAGAGAAATATTGTCTACACAAAATTTAACTGTATTTTTCCTTCGGTTGGGGGCCGGGGGGGGGGGGGGGCAGCATCGATCGCAGACTAGAATGCAAATCATGACTGAAAGATGAACATAGATTATGTTTGCTGAGATATTGAGTTGGCAGTTCACTAAGTGAGATTCTGCATATCTTCTTAACCTCTTTATAAAAATGCATTGATTAAAAATACAAAGAGAATCTCACATAGTGTTGGAACTAGCAGCGCAATATCCCAGCGAACATAATTTGTGTACTTAAATTTTAATGTGATTTGGATCTTACGGCTCCAGAGTATTGTCGCATTCGAGACGTGCCGCACTAAGTCTGGGTTTTGTCAATATCGAAACCATAGAACAACCCAAATGCATGGTTCCTATTCGTGCCACGTTGTTAGGGCTGCGGGAACAATTGCAATCTTTATTGCTGCACGTGCTTCACTCATCACATCCTGAGGATGAAAGTATGTTTTGGTATATCTTGTGAAGTCTGCTTCACAGATCGACCATGATAGTTTTCGGGTGGTATCAGAATAGCTTGTTGCCTAGGTGCCAAGATATTATGACGTCCCCCTTGAACTGTCATTGTCGATCCACATCCTGTCGTAGCATGTCAGGGCTTTATGGGTTAATTCAAAAGTTGCTGATTTCTTTTTACCTATCTCTGAGACACATTATCGTTAATTGCCTGAAGGATGAACAGCCATTTTCACAAACTTACATGTTGACCTGAGCATAATTATGATTCATCAATTCTGCTCCATTCTTCAAACAAAAAATGTATTTTTCTTTAAAATGATTTTTTTTTCGAAAAATACTTACCGATGGTATTACTAATAGGAATGGTCTCTTAGCTAGACTAATTTTAGCCAAAATTGTTGTGTACGAATATGGCCGTGATGGCAGGTGAGGGGCGCCATAGCCTAGGCAGTAACCTGAGCAGCCTCCCTTCCATCCCAACCGCGCATGCGCCCAGCGGAAGATCACCAGTCAGTTTCTTAGCGGACCAGCGGCAAGCGGGTCAGGTGGGAGGGACCTTCGAGTAATATATCGGTAAGTATTTTTCGAAGAAAATCATTTTAAAGAAAAATACATTTGTTTTCTTAAAACACATTACCGATGGTATTACTAATAGGAAGAATCCCGAAGAGGAGGCGGGTGCCGCTATAACGCCCCTAACCCACCCGCTAGGGACTGCTAGCGCCGCCCTCCCTAAGCAACCTCCCGCTAATTTTAGCAAAGATATCTCCGGGATATCCGGGAGGGAGTGTTGCACCGCCACGATGTCCCCCACCAGCGAAAGGTTCTGGCGCTGGTTGGAGAGGTCCCTCAGGTAGAAGCGGGCGAAGGTGGTCTCCGCACGCCAACCCACGGCTGCCACAATGTCCTTGACAGCACAGTTGCGGTCGAACGCAAGACTCGTGGCCATGGCTCTGACCTCGTGCGCCCTGATGCTCATACGTTTGGCCGTGTCAGGGGAGAGGTCTTGGTAGGCGGAGCGTATCACCCATCGGAGCCAGGAGGAGATCGTCTGGGCTGAGATGTCATGTCTACCTGGGGACAAAGGGAGGAAAAGGCGGGTGCGTCCCCTGCGGAGCGGCTTGGTCCGGCGCAGGTACACGCGTAAGGCCCTCACCGGGTCCTGCTGTCTGGACTCGCGGGCGGAGCCTGGGTCCCTCAGTGGATGTATGGTGACCAACTGCGGGGCAGCCAAAGGAGACCGGATCTTGGCGAGAAATGTCGGGTCGGGCAACAGTTGAACCGAGCCATCCGTCCGGAACTGCAAACAAGCGGGGCGTGCAGACAGGGCGTGCAGCTCGCTGACCCTAGAGGCAGACGCGAGGGCCAGTAGGAAGCAGGTCTTGCACGTCACGTCCGGTAGTCTCGCCAACTGGATCGGCTCGAAGCGGTCGGAGTTGAGCCAAGTAAGGACCCAAGACAGGTCCCATCGCGGCACCAGGGAGCGGAGGGTGGGACTTTGCAGACCGAAGTGGGCCATTAGGTCGGCGAGGTCCTTGCAGGAACCCGGATCGGGTCGTCCCAAATGTCGGTATGTGTCCGCGATCATAGCCAGGTAGCTGCGGATGGTGATGGGGGCTAACCGCTGGTCGGTGAACAGCCAGAGGAAGAAATCCGCCAGCTGAGGAACCGTCAAATCGATGGGGGATAGGCGTCTGTCGTCACACCAGGAGCAGAGGACTCTCCACTTGCCTTCGTAGACTCGTCTGGTCGAGTTTCTGCGGGCTGTAGCGATCGCGTCCACTGCCGCACCTGAGAAGCCTCTAGCGGCGAGGGCTTGCCGGACAACCTCCAGGCGTGGAGGAGGAGACGTTCGGGGCACGGGTGGTACAGCGCCTGACGTGGGTGCTTGAGCATCGTGCGTGGGTGGGAAGCGGCAGCGCGGGGGAGGGGGGGGGGCCGTGGCGAGGTTCAGGAGGTCGGTCGTCCACGACTTGGTCCAGCAGAACGGAGCCACCAGGAGCGGGATCGCGTTGCACCCCCTGAACTTGAGTAGGACCTTGGGGACGAGCACCGTAGGCGGGTAAGCGTAGGCGACCAGACCGTCCCACGGGATGGAGAGAGCGTCGACTGCCCAGGCAAGAGGGTCTGGAATTGGCGAGACGATGAGAGGGAGCTGGCGATTCCATCTCGTCGCGAACAGGTCGATCATAGGTGTCTCCCAGGCCGCGCCGATCATCCGAAAAATGTCTGGACGCAGCGACCACTCGGTATGGAGAAGCTGACCGCGTCGGGAGAGGGGGTCGGCTAGAACATTCAAATGACCCAGAATGTGCCGCGCGCGGAGGATGATGTCCCGATCTGCGCACCACCGGAGCACCTGGTAGAGGAGGATGCAGAGGGAGGGAGAGCGGGTCCCGCCCTGCTTCTGGATGTAGGCGACGACAGTGGAGTTGTCCAAAAGCACCAGTAGCTCCTGATGTTGTAGACGGGATTCCCATGCAAGGAGGGCTTGCCACACCGCCTTCAGCTCCAGCCAGTTGATGTGTTGGGTCAGCAAATCCGGGGGCCACAGGCCGGAGGCAGTCGCGAACGACGGAAGCAGGTGTGCGCCCCAACCGGTGAGGCTTGCGTTGACGCAGAGGGAAAGTGTGGGAGGCGGCGAGTAAAGGGGGACTCCCGTCGCGAGCCAGGATGGATCCGCCCAGCGAAGGAGATGAGGACAGAGCATCGGTGGGACCGGAACTGGGGCCTCGAGGTCGGACGTCGCAGGTCGCCAGTGAAGGAGGAGGTGTAGCTGCAGCGGGCGGGAGTAGAGACGACCTAAGGGGAGCAGATCTGCTGCTGCACTCATCAGTCCCAGAAGCTGAAGCCACTGCCTGGCGGGGATTGCCGTCTCCTGGGACACCTGCTGCGCTAGATGTGCCAACTTTTGGATGCGTTGCTCCGGAAGCCGGACGTTGTTGAGGTCGGTGCGGAACTCCATCCCTAGGTGCACGAAGTGGCGGGACGGTATAAGGTTGGACTTGCCCATGTTGACCAGGAAGCCCAGCGTGTCGAGGAGCAGGAGCAGCGCATCTCGGTCTTCCTTTAAGGCGGACTCGGCCTGGTTCCTCAACAGCAGGTCGTCCAGGTAGTTCGACGTAGGGCTCGAGGACGTCTGCCGGGCTCTGGCTACCACTGCGTCCATGATGCGAGTGAAGACCCAAGGACTGAGGTTAAGGCCGAAGGGCAACGCGCGGAACTGGTAGACCACACCCTCGAAGGCGAAGCGTAAATACCGTCTGGAGGCTGGGTGCATGGGAACGTGAAGATACGCATCTGAAAGGGCCAGGCTGACGGCAAAGTCCATAGGCTGCACCGCGGAACGAAGAGCCCGGGCGGTCTCCAAGCGAAAGTACGGCGCGACGATGAACTTGTTTAGCGCCGAGCGGTCGATAACGGGACGCCACTTGTCGCCCGGCTTGGGCACTACGAAGAGCCGGCTGTAGAAAGCTGGGGAGTCGTGTCGGGTCACAACCTCTGTGGCGGCCTTCCGAAGTAAGGCAGCTACCTCGCTGCGTAGGGCGTCTGCTTTGAGCTGCCGCCGTGAGATGGCCTTAGTCGCCTGCTCGGCGTTAAACCCAAATAACTAACTAACTAACTGCTTTGAGCTGGTCTGTCGGGACCAAGGTCCACACTGGCGAACGGCGCAAGGAGGGCGGGGACCGAAAGGAGATCAGAAGTCCCTCGGAGATGGTCGCGAGAATCCAAGGGTCGTCCGGTAGCAGCGACCGCCACGCTTCGCTGCGAAGTGCGAGCCTCCCGCCGACAGGAGACCCCGAAGCGGTTGGCGGGGGCTGAAGGGCGAGACAGTCAGTGGGACAGGCCCCGCCCGGGGCGTCGGGCAGGCTTGGGCCAGGTCCTCGGAAAGGGGGGGGGGGGAAGAAGCGGAGCCGGAGAGAGGACGTGCGCGAGGGAAAGCCGGAGGTCTGGGGGACAGACGTCCACCTCGAATGAAAGGACGAGCGGCAGGTCTAGCGGGGCGCGACCCAGGACCCTGCGGGCTGGCTGAAAGGGGACTGGAAGGGAGGGGCTGGGCCAGATGTCCTTATTAGCTTCCTTGACTGCAAGCCACGTAGGACCAAAGAGGAGCTCTCCCCCGAGGGGCGCCTGACGAAGTTGTAGCTTCACGTCGTCAGGGAGATGGCAGGAGCGGAGTAGGGCATCCCGACGCAGCAGGTCACAGTTGACGGCGGCCGCCATGGCGTTGACACAAGTGTGGTAAGCGGCGCGGTTACCCGAGACCGCCAGGGCGAGCAGGTCTCCCAAGAGCGGCAAGAGTGACCGATGCCACGCATCTTCGACACGGCGAACGATGGCTTGCGTCAGTAGGTCCAGAAATCCCGCCGAGGCCAGAGCGTTACGGATGAGGGTCGCTGTCTGATCCACTCCGGGGAGGAACCTCCGCCGCGCGGGAGCAGCTACCAAGGACAGGGCTGGGGGGGGGGGGGGGGGTCCGGTTTCGGCAGGGGGCAGGCGAAGCTCTGTGTGTGGCCGGCATACCAGGACTGCCGAAAGGAAATATCCAAATCTGTCGGCCACCTGGCGTCCGAGAAGAATCCGGAGGAGCCCTGCGTGAGATGCGCGGAGAACGCGTCCCGTAAGTTGCGAAAGCCCGGTGGTTGGGGTAGAGACTTGAACCTCTTGGACTGGCGCTCCGCGTCGACGAAGCGGACGCTTTCCTCTTAAGCGGGGGGAGGGTGGGCAGTCTTCCACCGGGAGGGGGGGCGGGGGGGGGGACTCCGCTGCCTGACGGGGGGCAAGGACTACGTCCATGGTGTCCCTGGAAGAGGTCGTCGCCCTGGGGGGAGACCGTCCCCCAGGGGAGCGGTACTGCGCGGGGCGAATCAGCGATGGTACCCGTGAAGAATTCCGCGGCGAGCTCGAGGCACGTCGTCGTGACCTGCTGTCCCGGGGAGAGCGGCTCCGGCGGGGTGAGCGGGAACGCCTGGAGCGGGAGCGTCGCAGAGGGTGGTGTCTAAGCGTGGATGTCGAACGCCGTTAGCGGCGTGGCGAGGACGGGAAAGCTATACGCGCGGTTGGTCTCGAGTCCGGAGGGCGCGTCGTAACTGAAGCTCGCCCGCGAGGGCCGGCTAGCAACTGAGACGCTGGAAGCAGTCCGTCGGCGAGGTGACCTGTCTCTCGAGCGCGAATGGCGGCGAGTAGCGTGGACCCGCTCCGATCGTGGACGGGACTCGTGGTCTCGATGTGACGCAGCGCGTCGTCTACTGCTTTCTGTGGAGGAGCGGGAGTGCGTCCGGCGCGCCTGCTCGTCTGGGCGCGGTCCCCGAGCATCCTGTCTGGAGTGCTGACCTCTTGCCTTAGGAGTGCGTGGCGGACGAGGCTCCACAACCTGGTAAGCAGCACTCGTCGGGTCTGTGACGGCTACCGGCGCTGGAGCTTGATCTCGTATCTTATCTCGCGCCGAAACAGGCGGCATAACCGGGCAGAGACCACTCGGCGGGACTGTGGTGGCTGCCGGCGCTAGAGCTCGGACTCGCGGCCTAAGCCGCGGCGTTGAAGGCTCTACAACCTGGTAAGGGGCACTCGTCGGGTCTGTGGGGCTTACCGGTGTTGGATTCCTGTCCCGTGAAAGGGTCTTGACTCGAGGCCTAGCACGCGGCGCTCGAGGTTCCGCGACCAGGCAGGGACCACTCGACGGGACTGTGGTGGCTGCCGGCGCTAAAGCTCGGGCTCGCGGCCTAAGCCGCGGCGTTGAAGGCTCTACAACCTGGTAAGGGCCAATCGTCGGGTCTGTGGGGCTTACCGGTGTTGGACCCCTTTCCCGTGCTGGCGTCGGCCGTTCGCGGCGGTAGAAGCTGGGTCCACTGTTCTTCCAGCCAGGGGGTGCGCAGACCAGGCACGGGTGAGTAGAGGTACAGGCGGAACAGGTTAGGCAAATAGCATGTCCGTCACTAGGCCATTGGAACTGTCCACATGGAGTGCAGGTGCGGACTTGCCAACTGCAAAACATAGTGCACAATGAAAAAACAACGTGCCCCCGCGGGCCCGCAATACGAATCCGCGAACGAACGAAGTAAAGTGCACGGCGTATGCCGAGGCCCGGCGCTCTACCCCTCCCCTTGGGCGCCGGACGGAGGCAATAACCGAGGTTTTACCTTGCCATAATGACGAACAGGGGAACCCACAAACGTCGCAGACCAACCAGTGCCCGCGGCGAAGCCCGACAGTAATGGCGGCTCGACCCAGTCCACGTCCGTGAGCGGAGACGACGCAGTCTACACAGGCACGACCGGTCCCCGAAGCAGGAAACACCACCGAAACACACGTGTGCACGCGGAGGCTAGCAGTAGAGCGAAGCCGAAAGTCAGTACACAGGTAAGGCGCAACACGCTACGGCTCGACCGGCCACGCGAGTGAGCACAGTTCACAAGGCGTCGCTGTCTCGTCAGGTCAAATGCACAAACACCGACGCGGAATCCAAAGGAAAGCGTCCAAGCCTAACACAAGGCACAGCGGAGGGAACACCTCCAAAGAAACCAAGTTTACACAGTCCAGCTAGAGACACTGTCGTACACAACCTTCCATTGTCTAGCAAAGAAACTGACTGGTGAGCTTCCGCTGGGCGCATGCGCGGTTGGGATGGAAGGGAGGCTACTCGGGTTACCGCCTAGGCTATGGTGCCCCTCACCTGCCATCACGGCCATATTCGTACACAACAATTTTGGCTAAAATTAGTCTAGCTAAGAGACCATTCCTATTAGTAATACCATCGGTAATGTGTTTTGAGGAAACAAATTAAACATCGTCTAATGTGTGTGTCCTTGGACACCAACAGGATGGTTTGAAAACCTTATCGTACTTGACGAACCGACTTATTTAGGAAAACAAATCCTATCTTACATTGCCCTTGACTCCAGCATGTCCTGAGCAGCGGACCAATAAAAGTCTTCGAAGTTGTAATTTGGCCGTTGCCCAGTGTCATCTGTGTTTCCAATTCCTGTGTCGATTTTCCCACTCCTGCATGCAGTGGCACACAACCTTGTGTAGAGTTAAAGAGAAGAGAAGACAAAAGAAGACAAGAGAAAATAAACTGTTGGCTATGAAACACGAATTGTTAATATTCAAACAACTGTAATAAATAAGTTTTTTAAAGTTATAAAATCCTGAGAGAAAGTCAGCGGCGCCAAAATCTTAGCTCCCTACAGCTGACCTTACACGAGCCTATTTTTTGTTGTTGTTGTTGTTCAACTCCTTCACTGCGGAGAAAAAGTGAACACGATCCAGCTGTAAGAGACATAGATCCTCATGAGCCCCCACGACTGCTGGAGCTCTTAATGATCTATGTCTCTTGCTAAGATCAACTTGTATCCATTTTCCTTGGGTGGTTGAGGCTTCTGGTGATTGAATGAACACAAATTTCAGAAACAAAATATACGTACACTGGCAGGGAAGGGGTTATGATCAATGGCTTCACAAACTTCCGCCAATTTGTAATTAGTAAATCCAGCAATTAATAAAGAAAATGTGTGCGCTGATCTGCGATATAGGACCATCCAGCGTCCACCCTTAACGTCCGTAATCATTGACTACCTCACTTGCTCTCCATCAGAGGCCAAATTACACCAAGCCGAAGGTCTTCTGCCGGTCACTTGACAAAACAACACAACGTATAACTTTGTTAATTTATTTTTGCAGAACACTTAGTGAAATTAGTCAAATTTACCGTCTTCACTGCCGAGAAAAACTTAACATGATCCAGCTGCAAGAAACAGGCTCTTTGGCGTTGAATTAACCCCTGTACTTGCCAAGGAAAATTAAAACACTACCTAACTGCAAGAGGTATAGATCCTCACGAGAAGGGCTCGTGTGGATCTATGTCTCTTGCTGAAACCACTCTGAATCCATCTTCCTCTGACGGCTTGGGATCTGTGACATTTGAATTTACAATGATTTCAAAAACCCGCAGTGAGCGTCCACTGGCAGAGAAGGGGTTAACAGATTTCAGAAACGAGGCAATCTACATCCAGTGGCAGTTAAGAGCGTAAGCCGTTTTTGACACCTTAAGTCTGAGGAGCAGCTGAAGCCCGCCTTGAGCAACCAGGGGCACAGATGACCATGAGCCTCTATCCGTGCCACTGTAGAAGCTCATCATAACCTATGTCTCTAATATCTGGACAGAAAGGGATTAATAAAGAAATGAGAATTCGAAACATATCCCGACCACAATGGGGACTGCCAGAAGTGTAAAATGCAAGTTTAGTCATCTGTTTTGCGCTCTACCTTTCATATTGTGTGTGTGTGTGTGGGGGGGGGGTTGTTTTTTTTTTTATTATTTGTTGGTTATTTACAGATAATACGAAAATCCAGACCAAAAAGGTGACACCCAAGCGTGTATTATACGGAAATGTTTTATACCACATCAACATATACTGATGAGAAGAAGAAATGCGACATTTTTGGAATCATTCCAAAATGTCGCATTTCATTTCAGCATTGGTATATTTTTATTAGTTTCTGGACTTTTGCTCCATTAAATAATAAATTATTTGATTAAAATCACAAACAGACAGGAAGCAAACAGTAGTATTTACGATTCATTGTTTGCGCCATGCTTAAAGAAAAACCAACGAAATTCTCCGAAAAACATCTCGACATCGTGCAAAATACCAGAGAAATGACCTTTTAAGGGCCAAAAATTGAAACAATTTAATGTGCCTACATCCACGTGAGAAACTATTTAAAGAAAGCTTTACAACATTATTTTAACTGAAACAGGGAATAGATTTATCTAATTTTCTCATCTCGTAAACAGACCACTGACATCTTAAGCGGGGGAAAACATTTGGAAGAATTTTTTTTTATTTTCAATAATTATTGTTGTCTTCAGATTTTCTCAAAATATATCTTTTGTCTACTTCTTACCAATGTTAAGGCAACAACAACAACAAATAAACTGAAGACATTAAAAAATCTTTTCTTTTATGTTGTAGGATAAAGAAATTTGAAGGAAAAGTTACCAAACTGTCCAGAAATTACTATAAATGCGATGCTTTCTAACCATATATTCACAGTAGGTAAATGATCATTAATGACGTATGGCCTGCATCATGAACAATACCATCCCTGCAATAGTTCTAGATGTCAGCAGTCGCTTCGATACACCACAAAGCATATTTGCAACTGAAAGCTTGACGATGGTAACTAATATGTTCGATTTAGAACACGACATGGCTGAAGCTGCAGATGTGAAAGTAAACGTAAGTATATTAATTTTACTTGACAAATGTATACCCTTTAGGCTGTCCGTAGCAATTTTTGTCACGATGAATCCTGCAGGAGGGTTAGGGTCTAGAGAGATTGATCAGAAGGATAAACTTGATTATAGGAACAACTTTGTGGCTGGGTCCGATCTTGTTTGAAGTTGAATTGCGACACAACGGCCATCAGCCTGAATCGGGCAACTGACAAGAAAAGCAATGGCTGCAAACCATCTACGATACTATTCGCTACTGCTGCAACTATACTGCCGATCAAAATAAATACGACATTTTTTTAATCATCGGAAACACTTCATTGTTTCCGTTGATTCCAAAAACGTCGCATTTCTTCTGCTCGTCGGTATAGTGTTATATATATTTTATTCGTATTCAGCTATCGGGCCCACGTCAAACGTCAGACCCGTGCACAAGTGCCTTACTCGGCCATTTGGCTGACGACAGCGGGAGGATTTTTTGCTTTGTCGGTTTTTTTCCACAAGCAATAAAGCAAAAACGCGAATACGAATAACTCGGTTTAACCTTATCACTACAAGGTACCCCGAGATACCGACTGTGACATGTAAAGAGACCAGCTTTGAAACATATAAGTGTCAAAATCCAGACCATAATGGGGGCTGCCAAAAGTGTAAAATGCACAAAGTTTAGTCCACTGTTTTGTGCTTGACCTTTCAAATGGTGTTTCTTTAATTGTTGGTTATTCACAGAGAACACACAATCTAGACCACAAAGGTGACTGCCAGCGTGTAAAATGCAGAGAAGAACCCAACGGAGAAAGAACACGCTTAGAAAAGACAGTTACAACACACTTGTGCAGTAAATGCCTCTTCTAAACGTGTTTCTTTCTCCGTTGGGTTCTTCTCCTCATTCACAGAGAATAACCAAACGAAGAACGAAACACGCTTAGAAAAGACAGTTACAACACAATAAATTTGTGTTGTAACTTAAGTGTACATTTTTTTCTTCCTTGGGTTATTCACTGCATATTTTCACGCTTGGCAGTCACCTTTTCGGCCGTAAGATGGCCTTAGTCGCCTGCTGAGTGTTAAATAATAATAACTAACTAACTAATTTTTGGTCTGGATTTCGTATATATCATTAACAGGCTACCGTTGAGACAACCAAAATTCTGGAGAGGGTGTTTCCTGCTTGGGACAATCCTCACGACTTGTTGTCTTTCAAGACCGCGAATTTCATCAATCGGGTGATGTATACGAGTTTCATCCCTTTCTTCCTCTGCGTCGGCGTGCCTTCAAATGCTCTGACATCAGCAGTATTTGCGCGGCAGGGTTTGAGAGACCGAGTCAACTTGTTGGTGTTTGCGCATGCTCTGGCAGACCTAGGGTTTGTCCTGGTGGGGTCGCTCATGGAGCTGTACACTATCGGAGAGATGATTGACCCGTCAGTGTTTATTATCAGCGCTAACAATCCTGAGGTAATTCAAGAAATTCCCAACAATGTAAGAAACATGCTTAGTAAGGACAAGTACAGCACGATCTATCAACCCGTCCCTTGACACTGGAGCATATTTTGTTTCTGAAATCTTTGTTCATTGAACGACCAAACGCTGCAACGGTCCAAAATACATGGACACACATTGGTCACAAAAAAAAAAAAAAGATGCTCATGAGCCCCCGCAGTCGCAGGGGCTCATGAGGATCTACGTCTCTTGCAGCTGGATCGTGTTCACCTTTTATCGGCAATGAAGGGGTTAAATTAAATGCAACCTTTCCTTTAAAAATATGGACATACAGCTTGAAATGAACTACATGTATATCTTGTGTGTTTGTTTCTTGTTGTTGTTGTTGTTGTTGTTGGGTTTGTTTTGGGGGTTTTTTTTTGGGGGGGTTGGGGGGGTGTTGTTTTGTTTTTGGTTTTTTCTTTGTTTGTTATTGTTGGTTTTTTTTTTTTGGGGGGGGGATGTGTGAAGCAAGAAGTAACGGTTAGTCTCACTGAAGAAGATAAGCATTCCCCAAAACGTCTTTGAACCCACGACGGCTGTGGTGGGCCCGAGGATCTTTGCCCAGTGGGTATGTAGTCTATTTCTGCCTGAGTGTCAATTCTTATCACGATTCTTAAGCATAAAAGTTAATAGACTAATCTGCACTTGTGTTTGCTAAGCATGTTTCTTTGTTTCTTTAGATTAGACCAGACAAATAAATAGTGTTTTGAATGTGTTATCGGAAAATGTTTCCCTGAGAGGTGTTATTTGTTTGGCATGAGCTTCAGCGAGCATTCTGCCCACCAGATTACACCCGAGGTGAAAACATTCCCTAATAACCCGCAAGCGTCATATTCTGCCGTTAAATGGCAAAACAAACCAACAGTCCTTCCTTTTTTTTTCTTTTCTGTTTTTTACAATAACAAGATTTTTACATAGCAAATCTAAAGATTGTGGACTGCATGTCTGTTTCAGTAATAGTGCACACAGGATAGTTTTGTTTGTTAGTTGTGTGTTTTGTCCACACAGTTTATATACACGAGCGTCATATTTCAATTGATGTCCAGTCTAATGTTGGCCTTCGTGTCCGTGGACCGGTGTGTCACAGTCATGTTTCCCTTGAAGAGACTCGGGCTGACCTGGTGCCAGACGCTCGTTGGAATATTCCTCTTGGTCGCTATCAGCATTTTTGTCCAGATACCCAGGTAAGTGCATTTGTTGTACATACGTGCGTGCAACCACCCGGAGACAGATTAGTTAACTTATTTGAGACGTGCCGCCTCCAGATGCCAGCATAAGCCGCGTATCCAGAGGCGGCACGTCTCGAATGATTTAACCTCTTGACTGCCGCGAAAAAAGTGAACGGGATCTAACTGCAAGAGGCATAGATCCTCACGAGACCCCACGACTGAGGGGGCTCATAAGGATCTATGCTTCTTGGCTAGACCATGTTGTGTCCACGTTCTTTGGACAGTTGCGGCTTTCGTCGTTCAGTGAACACAAATTTCAGAAACAAAATGTAGACACTTTAGAAGGGAAGGGGTTAAAAAATTCACTTACAGTGCGAACACCACTCATCTGCAAGAAACATAGAACCTCCAGTGCATCTTGCGGGCCGAATTTAAATCAGTGTTCTTTGCGTTGTGAATTTTCCATGAATTTAAGAGATAATGTTGCGTCAGCTGGCAGAGATAGGGTGACATATACCTACAGTATCTTCCAAAAGAAACACATCGCTTCCCTCCCCCTGTGGTTTTACTGCGGAGTCACCAACAGCCAGTCAGGCTAGGGCTTCGCAGTCAAACAAAAAATGCAACGCCATATGCGAATACAGTGCATCCTTCAAAGCCAAGACCTCAAGCCTAACTAGAGGTGGAGGCGGTGACTCACGCTCTGAAGGGATTGCTACGCTGGATAACAGCCAGATCAATCACGCAATCATTTTCACAGACTCAAAATGCCTGCTGAAAAACATCGACGCAGGAATGGGAAGCCCAGATCGACTGAAATTGGGCAATGGCCAAATTTCAAATTAGAAGACTTTTGCTGAGTTACTGCGCATGACATGCTGGAGTCCAGGGCAATGATCGAGAGGACACCTTCGCTGGCAAGGCAGAGGTCACACAGGGGCTACAGATTGACAGATCAGACTTAATGAGAAAACTGAGAAGGAATTCCAGGAACAGAGCCATCGGCACCACAACGTCAATCGCCTCGGGAGCAGAGGTATGCAAAAAGACAGCGGGCGTTGGGGAGACTTCAAATGACATGAGAGATCCACAATAAACCAAATCAATATTGTTACGATGTCGAAAGGAACTCTGGGAAGACTTCTGATGAGTGGGGTGTAGCGCGTATGGGCCTTTCCGGGCGCAGTGATCGCAATCTTGACTGAACTGAATTACGGTTTGATTGTGTTTCAGGTTCATGGTGTCCAAGAGTCACTACATTGTGGATCCAGCGACTAACTTTACGAGAGTGGTGACCGGCAACACGCAGTACGCAGCAGCCATTCGTGACGCCCTGCCGCATGCGGTCATCTCTATTGACGGCACTGTCTGCAAACCAGTCTGCACTATTATAATCCTCACCTGCTCTATCATTACCGCGGCTAAGCTTAAACAGGTAAGCGAAAGATTTTTTTGCATACTGCTCTAGCATTGCGACAAATGCTTCAAGGAAATAATGAACTAAAGAAGAAACACGCTTCGAAAAACAAAGACAAAATAGTTGATAAACTGTTTTGTTCTGGCTTTTCTTAAACGTATTTCTTTCTTTCTCTTGTTATTAGTGTTTACGGGACAGCTTGAATGAACGGTTCAATAGCCTAACCCTTACAGGCATCATCGCGACTAAACCGCTACCGACACCCAATGGGCTGAAGCTTTTATAAAATGTATCGTTCATTCGTTGTTTTGTTGTTGTTTTTTAAACAGTTTACGCGCTCGGTACTCCACCTTTGTTGTGAATGTTTGTGTGTGTGTGTAATTCAGGCCACCAAGATGCGTTCTCAGATGACTTCGGGCGACACCCTTGCCAGTTCTCAGGCGTCTAACGAGAAAATAACCAAGATGTTGCTGGGCGTGTCCTCGATCTTCCTCATGTTCACTTTATGGGACACCGTCCTTTTCATAATTCCCTACTGTGTACCGAAATTCATCTACTACGGGCAATATCATAATGCTTTCGTCGTGTCATTGAATGTGAACATAATCGCTAAACTCCTCAACTCTTCGTCCAACTTCTTCGTGTTCCTCGTCATGGGGTCACGCTTCCGGCGCACGTTGTTGCAAATGCTGGCATGTTTTTNTGCACGTGCACCAGGTGAGGAAACAAAAAGTGCAAATAGGTCACGGCCAGATTCTCGGCGTGGCCTTATCGGAAAAATGAATTCAGTAACAGAAGTAAACCTACGTTCGTTGCCCTGCAACTCATAGCGCTTGTGGGAGCTTCAAGAGGTGGTTCAACCCTGGACGTAAGGTTGCCTTTGTCACGGCAGTAAGGGGTTACACATATTCAGAAAACCACAATGCAGAATTAATGGTCGGTTCTATTGTCCCCCCAAAATGCATTGTCATACATTAGGTAGATCCGTCCCTATACAAACAGCTGTGCCATAGAGCGATTTTTAGCTATTTTGCATCAAGAGCTGCTCTCAAAATAAAGCGCGCATAACAAAACTAAAAAATGGGCAAATAAAGCATCATCCGAACTACAGTTCTGTGGTGTCTGTTTTGTTCTGGAAAGAAAGATGTATTTGTACCACCGCCGAATGTAGAGCAAAAACAAACTCGGTCAGCCGTCTGTGAGCGTCCCGCACAGAGCCGCGCTACAGTGGTGTTAGTAAAACCGCTTGCGCAAATCCAGGATATAATGCACAGTGCTATATTTGGTATCATTTAAAAGATCTTTTCCTGCCCTTTTTCACGATGCTGGTGCATGTTTGAATTCAAGAGAAAACTGCATGAGAATTTAATGTGAAAGTTTCAAAAAACATTACTCATGAGATATGTTGCCTGCGAATGAACGGGCGCACATGCGCCAGCTACCGGTGAAAAGCTCATTCAAAAACCGTTCGATCGATATATCATTTGACACGGACGATCAAATATTGGATTTGCGCAGTGGCTTTGAAACTGACACCGCAACGCGCAAATACGCCTTCACAATGGCGCCCGCGATAGAAGCTTCTTTCGTCAACGATGACGCAAATTTTGCTTGTGACTTGCAGAAAACATTGCGCAAGTACACAAATGTTTATGATTAATGATAGGTAAAGAATATTTCAGCATAATATACTAAATTTGATTGATAGAATTGATTATTTGGACCCGCAGTTTAATTTAACTGTGTGTAGTCGATTTCGATTTCGCCCTTCTCGTGGTGTATAATTTCTTTTGATCAAAATTACAGCTTTGACAAGTCTAGTCCTATTGAAATGCACGCCAGATTTACTGCAATACTTCAGCATTGCACTTGAATTTTTCTGAAACAAATATGTTTCATGGTTTCTTTGAAATAACCGTTTTCTACAACAAGAACGACAACTCTCCGCGTGCCAACTCGGTTGATTTTGACTGCCTAAACTATAAAAAAAAAAAAAACAATGTTTTTGTGTTGTATGTTTTTCTAGTCGTTGATAAAGTACTTGTAAATAAGGAAAACGATACGAACACACACATTATTATTATTATTATTATATTATTATTATTATTATTATTATTATTATTATTATTATTATTATTATTATTATTATTATTATTTGTATTTGTATTATTATTTGTATTATTATTAATTATTATTATTATTACAGGTATTGTTACTAGTAGTAGTAGTAGTAGTATTACATGTATTATTATTATTATTATTATTATTATTATTATTATTATTATTATTATTATTATTGAAGTTTTGTTCTTTTTGTCAGTTACTTAATAGACAAAAGAAAATCGCATTGAACAACAACTAGGTTCGGTTGATTTTAATTTTATTTAGACAAACACTTCAAGATGCTGTCAGACAGAATTCAGCGAAGGAAACGAGGAGGATCAACCAAAACCGCCTCCATTTCAATCAACAACAAACTATTCTTACAGCTGAATATACAACACAACGACGGCAAACAGCATCAGACATTCAATTCAGACTTTATTCAATTAGATTTCCTACTCTGCAGGTTTGCACACCTATCCAGCACCTTTTACGACTCAGACGCGTATCCGTTAAGTGAGAAAACTAGACTTGAAGAAAGACATGAATATTTTTACCAAGAAATGAGGGCTATTGTCCCAGACCATCTTATATTTTCCAGTCCACTCTTTCCTATCTACTGAACCGACCAGCATCTCAGTCAAGCAACGGCTGCATCTTTTTCTTCTTTTGCAGTCATCGCAGATTCATGCCTTTCCGACTTACGCTGGCATTCATAAAGTGTGAAGAATGTGTGCCCTTCAGTGAGCAGTGATCTGAAACGATGAATTATCAGTGTAAATTCATGGCTTCTGATCGCCACCTACAAGTTGGACATTTGAACATTTATCATTTAGCCTACAAAGTTCCCGATCGCTGTGTGCTTTTGATTCAACCCAGTCCATTTCATTTGTTTGGTGTCACTGAATCGCGCCTCAATCCTAACATCAGCGATGAGGCCGTTTCTATCGAGGACTTTACTGTTTTGCGCCGCGATGCTGATTACCCGGGACACACTGTGCAGTGTATATTCACAACTCAATCAGCGGTAGCACCCGCAGGCGTAAAGACCTGGATTCACAAGAAGTGGAATGTCTCTGGTTTGAGCTAAGGGCAGACAAATCCAGCTCCGTGCTGATAGGGTATATATATACGGAAAACCAGCATCAACATTTCAATGGTTTGACGACTTTACCGCCATGATGGATAAAGTCAGAAAATCCAGCTCTGAAATGTTGATCCTGGGTGATTTCAATATCAATATGTTTCTTAGTAATCCTACTTGGGAGTGCCCTATCTCTATGTTTGGGTTAAAACAACTAGTTAGCACAGCAATCCCTGTGAGTCCTACTTCTTCCACCCTTATCGACCACATCTACACTACCAGTAAGTCAAGGGTGGTGGGAGTAGAAGTGCCACGGGTAGGGATTAGCGATCACTATCATGTGTGCTGCTGCTGGACCTTAAAAGTGGATAAGTCTTTTCGCAAGCATCAGCACACAACCATTAGATACAGATCGCTTAAATACTTTAGCAGAGATGTGGTATTATATGATTTAAGCAGCAAGTCATTCGATACCGTCTACCACCATAGTGATCCTAACGAGGCTTTATCTGAATGGTACCGATTGTTTCTTGGTGTTCTTGACCAACACGCCCTATTCAGAGAAAAACGGGTAAAAATCTTCAGCTACCCGCCTGGTTAAATAGTAAGATCAAGGCTGCCATGCATCTCAGAAATGAATATTAAAGAAAGAAAGATTTTGCAGCTTTTCTAAAACAAATAGAAAAGTGCAGAAGTATCTGTTTCACCGACTTATGGGCGGTAATAAAAGACATTGTATCTGTTTGGCGTGCGCTCAATGCGTTCACAAGGTCCAGTGTAACGATTGTGGTTGTGTTGTTCTGTGAGAGCGTGCATGTGTTGATCGTAGGTAGCGATCCAACGTTTTATTTGAGCTATCATGATTACTAATCACGTACCTTTTCAGTAAGTTTCACTATCGTTCACGCGTAGTGCGGAATTGATTATCTTTTGACACACGGAGTTGAATCCCGAAGAGTCTAGAAACTGCGCGAGTAATCACCATTGTTTTCTGCGCGCGTGAAGTGAGCGGTCACTATGCATTAGGCGAAATCTTGAAACTTCCGGATGATTCGGGAAGGTCGTGACCTGTCTAGTGTGCTCATGCGTGAAGTCATGACACGCGGGGATTTCCCAACATAGCGGCTGGAAATAGCAGCCAGATTTTTGTAGATTATTCTGGTGTAATTTTTCCTCTTTAATATTTATGAGTTTTAGTTACGTATTTTGTTCTGATTGGTTGTGTTGTACGAATTTGCTCGTTTGTTCTGGAAAACATACCACTATAAAAGATCTAATTAGGAAGCGCATGTCGTACATTGTTCAGTTGTAAAATTGCGATGTAACAATGCCCACACTTTGACACAATGCGTTTCTCATACAATGTACATCACCATTCACTGCATAACTCCGTCATTGACAATGAAACACAATCCCTTGCGTAGCTCTCTCAATGTCAATGTGCTTTTCGATACCGGCACTGCAATTATACAACTGAACACTGTACCGCACCCTCGGTACAGTGTTCAGTTGTATAATTGCAGTGTATCGAAAAGCACATTGACATTGAGAGAGCTACGCAAGGTATTGTGTTTCATTGTCAATGACGGAGTTATGCAGTGAATGGTGATGTACATTGTATGAGAAACGCATTGTGTCAAAGTGTGGGTATTTTGCAGAGAAGACATTGTTGGTGCATTTGTGAACGTATTTCGTGGAGATCGCGTCGCTGTAATAAAATATTGTTGGAACTGTTACTCCAGTGTTGTCTACAACCTTAAGCCACGTGTGACGGGTTGCAGCTGAATGAAGTTTATTTAAAAGAACCTTACGTGCGTGCCGTCTGGTGTGATTTTATCATACTACGACCACGACTCAACCACGTAACATCCAGAAATGCTGCTCAGTGTACCAACATATCAGCTGATACTTTTCAGTCAGCATTCTCTGTCTTCTGAAAGTACACTACTCCAACACGCATCGCCTGGTCAGCCATCTGTTGTCTCAGAAAAGCTTAAACAGTTCTGCATTGAAAGGCTGACCCCCGATACGTCATTTAGCATTCAATTTTTAACAGTGTATGACGTGGGGAAATATATCTCTGCTGTCAACTCTATCTAAACCGATCGAAAGACACATCCACACACCTGCAGCATTTCCTTGACAAACACAAACGTATTTATCCATTGCAGTCTGGCTTTCGCCAAAAACACACATGCCACACATCACTAATGCACTTGGTCGATAGATGCCTAACTGCGATGAATGTAAGGCCAAGTGACTGGAGCGGTATTTTTGGACTTGCCAAAAGCTTCTGGCCTAGTAAACCATGATAAAGTAATTCAGAAACTCGCTGTCTATAAATTAAGCGCGGGCGCCCTTGCATTCATTACGTCATACCTAAACGGGCGCACACAATATGTACATGTACATGGCGCGAACTCTCGTGAGGGGGTGATAGAGCACGGAGTACCACAAGGATCTATCCTCGGCACATTATTGTTTTCCGTTTATATTAACGACCTTCCATTGGATATTTCTGACCCGAGCGTAACTTGCAGTCTTTTCGCAGATAATGGAACCCTGGACGTTGTATCATCGGATATAACTTGTATAAATCCGTCTCTTCAAGGTAGTTTGTATGTCTCTCAGTGGTGTCTAAATAACTCCAAGGTGCCGAATCCTAAGAAAACTAAATGTATGTTGATTACCACTAGACAAAAACATCAGCTGAATCCTCCTCCCCTACAGCTCTTATTTAATACCAGTCTGTTGAGCAAGTCAGGGAGGAGCGAGCGCTTGGACTCGTCCTTGAACCATATTACCACAGTCTGTAAAAGAATGTCTAAAAATTTATTTCTGCTATCGAAACTGAGGCATTTCACAGATGAGGCCACCAGAAAACTATTTTATTATGCTCATATTCAGCTACACTTGGATTATGCTTCCTCTGTCTGGGACAGGAGTAGCGACGCTAAATTAAAAAGACTCAACTCGCTCCACTGAAGGGTCATTAAAAATTATTTTTTGAAAAAAAACTGCAGACGGTATTAGTACAGATGACAAGTTCAGGCTGCTAGATATCCTCCCTCTTCAGAAACTGTTATTTATAATAAATTAGTTCACATGCACACAATCACACTCTCATAATCTCCTTCTTATCTCACCAATTTATTCCGTTTCGCCAGTAGGTCCAGCCGAACACCAGGAAACAATATGCCTCGCTTGGATATTTACAAGTCGACTTTATCCTATTCTGGGGCCAAATTGTGGAATTCACTTCCTGCAGATAATAATAATAAGAAGAAGAAGAAGAAGAAGAAGAAGAAGAAGAAAGAGAACTTATATCGCGCTGAATCCCCAGGAGCAGTGGGCGCTAAGCCCTTTTTTTTTAAAAAATGTATTTATGCAAAATCTCACTACCTTTAAAAAAAATTAATTTAATTTAATCTACGCACACACATACAACTGAAACACACACAACAAAACCATTTCCAAGTTAAACGCATTTTGATGATGCTGAATCACCACCACGATGGTGGTACACGGTCAACAAAGGGAAGACCTAAGATCAAGGCCACCACGATGGTGCTAAACGGTCAACAAAAGGAGGACTTAAGATCAAAGCCACCATGATGGTGCTACAAAATCAACAGAAGGAAGACCTAAGATCAGCACCACTGCGTTGGCGCTACACGGTCAACAAATGAATGACCTGTGATCGTCCAAGCCACCATGATGGTGCTAAATGGTCAATAATCTAAGGATGTAAAGATCAAAGCCATCATCAATTCCTACACTGTCAACAAAAGGAAGACCGAGGTAATCAATGCCACCAGGCTGGTGCTAAGCATCATAAGCCACAGAAATATGTATGCAGATGCAGATGCAAACCAGACCATTATCACACACTCACACTCACACTCGCACACGCACACGCACACACACACAAGCTGTGAGGCTTTTTTAATAGGAGATATTTCAACATCAAAATCATGTCAAAGAGAAAAGGTACAGACCCTTGTCAGCGAGAAGAGCTCGCATATAAAATGGACTTTGTGGGTTATGGCTCTCATATAGAAGAGATTTTGTGGGTTATGGTTCATCCCATCTTGTTTTAAATGTTATGGTGTAATATTCTACGAAAAAAACAGACCAAAAACGTGACTGCCAGGCGTGTAAAATGCAGAGAATGATCCAGGGACGAAAAACAAAACACACTTAGGGAAGACAGTTACAATATAAGTTATTGGTAGCAGGTGTTTGCTACACGGACCCTTGTAGGCCTGAGGTAGGTCAAAGAAACCATTGTACCCCTCAGTTCTTTGGCCTACAAGGGTCCGTGCAGCAAGCCCCGGCTACCAATAACGTATTTGTTTTCATTCCTCCACTATTTTCGTAAAAGAAATCAAGAAGAAATCTTCCGACCTAGATCACGCCAGACATGACTGACGTCAAATGAATATACATTTATACATAACAGACTTATGACGTAATTGAAAATATTTCATGACGTTGCTATCTCCATTACTGCGCTTGATGTTTCGAACAACACTAAGTAACTTTTTACTTTAGAACGTTTTGGTGATATTTTATAGAACAAAACTCGCATACAAGATGCGCCACAAAGAGGGCTACAAGAAGTCCGCCATTTTTCGCTACAAGGGTTTTTTGTAGCTGGGTCAAATGGTACAGTTTGCACTAAAAATATTAGTCGTGTGACGTAGGGATGAAAACAACACAATTTATTTCATAAAGCTACAACTATAGCGGAGTCAACAGAAAAAGTACTACTGTTATCTCGGGCGTATAACGCATTTGAGGCGTCCAGCATCAATGGCTGCGAAAGTGTCGTATAGCGTTGCTGGTGGCAACGCTATACGACAATTCCGCAGCCATTGATGCTGGGCGTCTTAAGTAAGTTACATGAAGCAAAAATGAATCGTAAATACTCATGTTTGCCTTCTGTCTGTTTGTGATTTGATCAAATATCATTTATTGAATCGAAAAGTCTAGAAACGATTAGAAATATACCAATGAGCAAAATGAGCAAAAGAAATGCGACATTTTTGGAATGATTCCAAAATGTCGCATTTCTTCTTTTCGTCAGTATATGTTGATGTGGTATAAAACATTTCCGTAATAATAGGAACTAAATCAGAAACCAAAAAAAAATGAATTCTCATTTCTTCATTCATCCCTTTCCATCGACATATAAGAGGCATAGATTCTCATGAGCTTCTACAGTGGCACGATCAGAGGCACATGATCATCTGTGCCCCTGGCTGCTTGAGACCGGCTTCAGCTGCTCCTCAGAGTTAAGGTGTCAAACACGGCTTAACCTCTTCACTGCCACTGGACGTAGATTGCCGCGTTTCTGAAATCTGTTAACCCCTTCACTGCCACTGGACGCTGACTGCGAGTTTTTCAAATCATTGTAAGTTCAAATGTCACAGATCCCAAGCCGTCAAAGGAACATGGATTCAGAGTGTTTCAGCAAGAGACATAGATCCGCATGAGCCCCTCTCGTGATGATCTATACCTCTTGCAGTTGGGTGGGTTTTTTTTTAATTTTTCTTCGGCAGGTACAGGGGTTAATTCAACGCCAAAGAGCCTGTTTCTTGCATCTGGATCATGTTAAGTTTTTCTCGGCAGTGAAGACGGTAAATTTGACTAATTTCAATAAATGTTCTGCTAAAATAAATTATCAAAGTTATACGTTGTGTTGTTTTGTCAAATCACCGGCAAAAGACCCCTTGCTTGGCGTAATTTGGCCACTGATGGAGAGCAAGCGAGGTAGTCTGTGATTCTGGACGTTAAGAGTGGACGCTGGATGCTCTTATTTTGCAGATCAGCGCACAATATTTCTTCATTGATTGCTGGAGTTACTAACTACAAGTTGGTGGAAGTTTGTGAATCCATTGAACTTAACCCCTTCCATGCCAGTGCACGTATTTTTTGTTTCTGAAATATTTGTTCATTTACCGCCACGAGATGGCCTTAGTCGCCTGCTCGGCGTTAATCCCCAATAGCTAACTAACTGCGTTCTTTCAATTACCAGAAACCACGACCACACAAGGAAAATGGATAAAAGTTGGTCTCAACAAGAGACATAGATTCTCATGAGCCCCCGCAGTCGCGGAGGCTCATGAGGATCTATGTCTCTTGCAGCTAGATCGTGTTCACTTATTCTCGGCAGTGAATGGGTTAAACAAAAATATTTACGCTGGTGTAAGGTCAGCTTTCAGGCGTTCAGACTTTGGCGCCAATGACTTCGGGATTTTATAAACTTAAAAAAAATTAAACTTGTATGAATATTAACAATACGTGTTTTATGGCCAACAGTTTATTTTCTCTTGTCTTCTTTCGTCTTCTCTTCTCTTTATCTCTACACAAGGTGTGATCTGAGTTATGAATTGTGTGCCACTGCATGCAGGAGTGGGGAAATCGACACAGGAATGGGAAGCCCAGATGACACTGGGGAATGGAAAAAATTACAACTTCGCAGACTTTTGTGGGTCTACTGCTGGAGTCAATGGCAACGTAAGGTAGGATCTGTTTCCTAAATAAGTGTTTTCAGTGCAGTATTATTTCAGTTACTACAATAAAATTTCAACATGACTGATCACTTGAAGAAGTCGATTCGTCATGTTCGTTCAGGTTCTCGAACCATCCTGTTGTTGCCCAAGGACACACACAAATGACGATGCTGAATGGAGCAGACTTGATGAATCATTTTTGCTCAGGTCAACAAGTAAGTTTGTGAAAATGGTTGTTCAACCTTCAAGCAAATAACGATAATGTGTCTCAGAGATAGGTAAAAAGAAATCAGCAACCTTCAAATTAACCCATAAAGTCCTGACATGCTACGACAGGATGACAGTTCAAGAGGGACGTCAGAATAGCGTGGAGCCTGTAGGCACCAAGCTATTCCGACACCACCAGTAAACTATCATGGTCGATCTGTGAAGCAGACCTCACAGGATATACCAAAACATACTTTTATTTTTAGGATGTGATGAGTGAACACGTGCAGCAATATAAGATTTAGTGTTCCCGCAGCACTAACAAAGCGGCACAAACATAAACCATGCATTTGGGTTGTTCTATGGTTTAGACATTGACAAAACCCAGACTTAGTGTACACGTGTGCGGCAGGTCTCAAATGCGATACTACTCTGGAGCCGTATGATCCCAAATCACATTTGAGTACACAAATTATGTTCGCTGGGACATTGCGCTGCTGTTTCGATTACTACGTGAGATTCTCTTTGTATTTTTAAACCAGTGGCATTTTATAAAGAGGTTAAGAGAACATGCAGAATCTCACTTAGTGAACTGCCAACTCAATATCTTAGAAACATATAATCTATGTTCATCTTACAGTTTCTAGCTATCAATGATCCGCCCCCCCCCCCTCCCCTCCCAACCCCGGCCGGGGCGGGGCCTCAGTTATTATTTTGGGCTCTAGTGCCAAGGCTCGGAAGCCAACCGCTGAAACCCAGTGGCGCACTAATTTAGCTGATAAGATGGTGATGGCGCACAAGATATTTTGGATCCTTACGCTCTCGGAAGGTCTAAATTGACTGTAGGCGTCGTGGCGCACACCAGAATCAGGGCGGATCCGTTGCTTGGGGTAGGTTGTTTTCGTTGTTAAACCGGAAAAAAATTCTCCAATTTTGAATGCGTGATGCTTGTATCTCTGCTGCAGAGTTGTCTTGGTAAAAGTATTAGCTGGTGGTGCAGAATTACTTATTTGTTGTTTTTTTTTTTCTTCTTCCCTTAACAAGGAGTACAGTGTTTTCATATGTAGTGCAAGAATGAGGCGTCAAAGGAATTATGAACAAGAACTATATGACGTCATCTTGCTGTCGAGTTGACGTAAATCTTTTCTTGTTACCACATAATGACGTGAAATCTATTTATCCGCCCAATTCCTTCAATTTCTTCTGGAGAAAATGGCGGGAGGTCTGAAATCTTTCACGAAAAGCAGTAGCTAACAACGGCTTGTGCATTTAATAAAACATTCTACATCAGTTTATGGTGACATACGAGCTCCATGTAGGTTGCTTTTCTGGTTTCTCCTTTATTTCTTTCATATTTCTGTCGTTTAGCGCTGCGCTACGACTCCTACACGTTTTTAACATACGGCAGGGACTCCAAGTGCTGTTCCTTGGTATGTGCTTGGTCTACGTGCTACTGCCACAGTAGGCACAAGAGGCGATTACACACACATACACACACGTACTATAGTAAACAACAGACAATCAGATATATTTAAAAGCGCATTATCTTTATTGTCCTCTGCTCTTTCGATTCCGCGTGCACGAGCTGATTTTCATTCCCACGCGCGTTACTATTCTTAGACTGGAGATCACATGACCGGTCTCATGATTTTACCTGAAGTGATTTCCACCTCAAATTTACAAAACCAAGATGGCGTCCGGTCCCGAGTTGGTCGATTCGAAGACAAGCGTCAAACGATGACGCTTTGTTTCAAAGTTTCGACGTACTTTCAGGTAGCAGAAAAGCTGTATAGCATTAATATTAGGTCTTAATTTCTTCCTCCTTTGTCAGACATTTGTGCGCCACCACTCCAATACGTTGTTAACATAGCAGGAACTCAAAACGCTGTTCTTTACCCCCCCCCCCTCCACCCTACCCCTCCACCCAAACCCACCCCACCCCCCACCCTCACCCCACCACCCCACCCACCCACCACCCACCCCAAATCATCAAATTATTGATCTGTGGATTGAAAATACGGAGGTAAATATCTGCAAGTCTGGTCAATCAGTCCCAGAAGTCGTCTGCCCAAAAAATTCCCTTAACTCATTGGAGACGAACAGCATCCGGATACGCGGCTTAGGCCGCGTATCCGGATGTAGTTCGTCTCGAACGAGTTAAGGAGGAAGGCGAGGCTCTACCCATCCGCAAGAGTAATAAACTCCCATGAGCCCCCGCGATTGGTTTTACAATACAAACATAGAAACGGCCCTAATGATGGAGAGCTCTGACAGAGCATCATTTGACATTGACTCGCATTTGTATGCTCATTAACATATGTAAGCCAGTTTCTGCTCTTATTCTCACGTCACGAGAATGAGGTTCCTAGCTGTTCTGTTCACTCTGTTATAGGAACAAACACGTGAAATAATCCCACACTTCATAATACGATAAGATTAAATTACTAGTTAGTTGGTTGGTTGGTTGGTTGGTTGGTTGGTTGGTTGGTTGGTTGGTTGGTTGGTTGGTTGGTTGGTTGGTTGGTTGGTTGGTTGGTTGGTTGGTTGGTTGGTTGGTTGGTTGGTTGGTTGGTTGTTGGTTGGTTGGTTGTTGGTTTTTGGTTGATTGGTTGCTTGGTTTTTGGTTGCTTGGTTGCTTCGTTGTTTGGTTGGTTAAAAATACAAAGAGAATCTCACTTAGTGATCGAAATACCAGCGCAATATTCCAGCGAACATAATTTGTGTACTTAAATGTGATTTGGGATCTTAAGGCTCCAGAGTAGTATCGCATTTGAGACGTTCCGCACACGTGTACACCAAGTCTGGGTGTTGACAATGTCAGTCCATAGAACCTGTGCATTGTACCTGTTCGTGCCACGTTGTTAGGGCTGCGGGAACACTACACTCTTATATTGCTGCACGTGATTAACTAAAGACATCCTGAGGATGAAAGTATGTATAAGCATCCTTTGAGGTCTGCTTCACAGTTCTGGAGACAGATAGTCCATGATAGTTTACGAGTGCTGTCGGAATAGCTTGGCGCCTACAGGCACCAAGCTATTTTGACATCCTCCTTGAACTGTTGTGATGAAATTCTATGCTCACGCATAGGGTTCACACAGAGGGTGGTGTATACAATTGTCATGGTCGATCCACATCCTGTCGTAGCATGTCAGGGCTTTACTAGTTAATTCGATAATTGCTGATTTCCTTTTACCTATCTCTGAGACACATTATCTTAATTTGCCTGAATGGTGAACAGCCATTTTCACAAACTTATTTGTTAACCTGAGCATATGATTCATCAAGTCTGCTCCATTTTTCAAAACAAAAACTCAGCATCGTCTTTTGTGTGTGTCCTTGGACAACAACAGGATGGTTCGAGAACCTGAACGAATTTGACGAACCGAATTCTTGAAGTTATCAATCATTTTGAAGTGCTTGCATTTAATATGTAAAAAAAGTTTTTTTTTTTTTTTAAGTCAGTGTCGTGATTAGCATTGTGCACAAATCCCTGACCAACAGACACGGTTAACAAAAAGGTCCTAGGACCGACTTCGGTGGCTGCTAGCCCAAGGACGTTTTGCTCACTCGGGACATACAAATCACTAGATGCGTCCGGGGGTGGGGGGGAGGGGGAGGGAGGATGCGCTCGCGCTCACCTACAATTTTCAGATGACTCGTATCTTCTTTTTTTTTTAAAGAAATCAATGGCCTACTCCGCACTATGTCTTGTTTGTCTAGAACCTCGCAATGTCAGTTCCCTTTCGGTCATCATACAAATCATTTTGCAAAGAGCTATTTTAACTCATTCAGCCCTGACGCACTACAGCAGGAGATAGGTCGACCATGAAAATTCAAGGGTAGTGGCAGATTAGCTAGCGCCTCTTGGCGCCAAGCTAATCTTGCACTACCCTTGAATTATCATGATCGGTCCATCTCCTGCAACAGGTGCATAGTCGTTAGATGACGCCTCCAAAATTTGGGAAATAGGGCCGTCGGGCTGAATGAGTTAACCTTTCGCTGCCGCAAAAAAACGAACGTCACCCATTTGCAAGCATAGGAGCCTGACGATAGTGCTTTGACTAATACAAATCCGCTGCGCTACCGCATGCGCGTCACCGCCTACTAAGCTCAAGTCAGAATACAAGGGAGTTAACAAAACGCACACAAAGCGACGAAGCACTGTGATTCCAGAGCAGTTTTCAACCTTCAAAGCAACCATCTGCCTAAAACCTTGAACTGAACAGTCTCGGAAGATATTTTGCCACAAATCTATACCAACCTTGTCCTCCGATCAAAACTGATAGTTTAGTATCAAGGCTTTTTGCACAGTCAAGCATCATTCATAGCAGACGTCGAGTTGTAGGGTTTTAGATGTGGCCGGAAATACGACCCATGCTCATTTTTCATTGGTTTATGTAAATTAGCAGATCCAATGAAATTAAAACAAGAGTGCGTCTTACTGTCGACATGAACTTGTGACCTGCAAGCAGCAGTCGCTTTAGGTACGATTTCCCCCAGCCGGAAAAAGGTCTACTTTAATGAAGTCTGGTTTAAACACTGCTGAGTTGTCAATATCTTTTCGAGTAATTCGTTTCGATTTTAGAGTAAACACGGCAGAAAACAATCGATGCACTGCAGTGCATAGAGACCTATTTCACGGCATTCTACTAAAGGGTTTAACGTTCAGCTCTAGATGTTAAGAAAGAGGTCCAGGATACTTCTTGCTACAGCTAGAATTTGTATTCTGACTTGAACTATGTACGCGGTGGCCGTGCGCACGCAGTGGCGTAGCGGATTTGCATTACTCGTCAGGCCCCTATGCCGCAAGTGCGGGGCTCATGATGTTCTTTGCCTCTTGACTCCATTTAGATCAGCGTTCCTCAAATGGATAGGGCAGTGTGGCATTGGATTTATCAATGCTTCCAAAATAAATGTGTCCGCTTGAACTATCATGGTCGATCCGTATCTTGCTGTGGTGTGTCTGGGGTAGAATGAGTTAAGCGGATTTGAATGTCGTAAAATGAAGACTTTTTTGTGGCTCTTCGTCACTAATTTTATAACTCCTTTGTTCGTAGGAGAGTTTCCCCCGTGCGCACAAGGGGTAATAAACAGCCTTTGTTACATGTTCCTATTGTGAAATTAAACGTAATAGAACGTTAAAAAAAACTTCAAGGAGAGGCAAGGTGAGGCAAGACAACACTGAGAACTTTCAGTAATTTAGCAGTGAGAACCTGCCCTGGAGCAGATCGTTTTAACCTCTGAAAAAGGCAAATTTACCGGACTATTTCAAGAAACAAAATAAGTCTCGATTCAACGACCGGCTTGCACAAATTTAATGCGGAGATACGGACTCATTAGCTCAGCGTCACAGTGAACGCTTGCGAATCTCGAGGCACTGCTTTACGGATGGCTAAACGTACAATAAGTAAGTCATTAGTACATGTAGTAATTAATAATACATGTATTATCCCAACCAATCAGAGTTCACAAATCGACCCCATGACCGACATGCAATAAGTCAATGTACCAGCCAATCAAGACCAAAAAAGTGACTGCCAAGCGTGTAATATGCAAAGAAGTACCCAACGGAGAACGAAACACGCTTAGAAAAGACGGGTACAACACAATTTATTAATATTTCGGATAAATACCCTTTGTCAAAATAGACAAACAAACAAACAGAGAGATTAGCCGCTACTTATCTTCATTGGCAGAAGGAATGTGGTTTGCCACATTCTGCCAATGAAGATAAGTAGCGGCTAATCTCTCTGTTTGTTTGTTTGTCTATTTTGACAAAGGATATTTACCCGAAATATTAATAAATTGTGTTGTACCCGTCTTTTCTAAGCGTGTTTCTTTCTCCGTTGGGTACTTCTTCTTTTAATGTACCAGCCAATCACATAGCGAAGTCTTAGAACGTGTAAATAAGTCACTTTTTACATGTTCTATTATGAACAGTCATCACCACACCCGGGAGTGATCACGTTTGATGCCGTATTTCTCCGCTTGCGGAAAACAGATCAAAATGGTGCATAGCCACCCATGAGCAAGAGGCGTAGATCCTCATGAGTCCCCGCAAGTTGCGGAGACTCATGGAGATCTACGCCTCTTGCAAATGGTTGGATACGCTAGGGTTCATTAGAATCCATTCTTCTTGCTGAGTGGCAATGTTGATTCTTTTGATGCAGAAGGGATGAATACAAAAGAGAATGCAGCCAATAAGAGGAATCATTGAGATGGTCTGTTCTATGATGCCCTTACAGCGAAAATGATGCTGCGTGAGCCGCAGCCTGGAGCTAGTTGCATGAGTGAGCTTAGTCATGCGCCATCCAGTAACCAAGGTGCTCCACTATCACAGTCAGATGAATTATAGAGGTAAATACTTGTCTGTTCAATGATACTGCCCCGACGATTTGAAGCGAATAATTAGGATGCGTGTGTTGCATGAGTGGGTTCATTCCTGCTCCAGCTACCACGCAAGGTGGTCCGCTGTAACAGTAAGAGAAATGACAGAGATGTGTGCCAGTCTGTGATT
>BTPG01000003.1:179354200-179404200 GCA_036245525.1 Semisulcospira habei | reverse complement strand
GTTTTTGTCAGTTGGCAGGAATGTGCCCAACATGATGGTGTACGGAGATACTGGGCGGTTCCCATTGTTTGTAAGAACCTACACTAGCTGTGTTAAGTACTGGTTGAAACTTGGGAGACTGTCTCCTGACAGGCTACCGAGCCATGCCTACAGAATGTCATTAACTTTAGCAGAACTGCAGGGGAAGTCATCTTGGGCTGGCAGGGTTAGGGACATCCTAATGTGCTATGGCTTTGGGGATATCTGGTTTAATCAAGGGGTCGGAAATGAACCGCTTTTTTACGGGAATTTACCCTCAGGTTACAATACAATACAATACAATACAACTTTATTGTCTGTTCGAGTCAAGGCACGACAGAAATTTGCCTTTCGGCTCGTCATGAAACAACAATATAAGACATTAACAAACGCTACAAAAAATATATCATGAAAAATAATCATTGCAGCTATCTATCACAAGCAATCTGTCACAAGATGGGGGGTAATGTTAAGTAGATCATACTTATCGCGGCGTTATAAACGAGAGTTCAAAATCGAGACAGCAGTTGGAATAAAAGACTTCTTAAAAAAACATTCTTTTTGGCAAGTGTCATGTTGAAACGTCTGCCTGATGGTAGCATTTGAAACTGATCAGATAGTGGGTGACGAGGATCATTGACAATGCTAGCAGCTATCCTTCGGACAGCTCTATGGTACATATCATCTACTGGGTACTGTCCTAGGCCAATGATCTTCTCAGCTGTTCTGACGATACGTGACAGTCTGCCCCTGTTTTTCATACTGAGGTTGCCATACCAAGCAGTGATGTTAAAAGTCAGTATGCTTTCGATCAGGCTTCTATAAACGGATTCTAAAACCCTGGAACTGACATCAAAACTTCTCAGTTTCCTGAGAAGGTACAGACGCTGGTTTGCTTTTTTCACAATCAGTTCGGTGTTTCCAGTGAAGGACAGCCCACTATCCACGACTGTGCCAAGATATTTAAATTCAGTGACCACCTCTACAGGACTGCTTCTGGCAAGACTGGCACTTCAAAGTAACACATAGTGATAGATTTTGCGATAACCGACTCTTCAAGCCGAGAGTCGGGTGTGAAGAACAGTTGCTGGCATTAAGAAGGCCCCTAGGAGATTGGTTTCTGAGATTTAGATACGGAGCGAGTTTTATTAAGTGTCGTGCTAACCGGTTCTCAAACGATGACGTCATCGATTTCTCTTGTCCGTTCTGGCCTGACACTACAGACGATGAGCATCACATTTTGCTCAGGTGTCAGGCATATGCCAGCATCAGGCCGGACGTGTTTGCATGTGAGAGGTACGAAGAAACTAGAAGGTACCAAGTCGCGATGTCTTCCGCCGCCCACATGCAGGCTACGTGCAGCTTTCTGGCCAAATAATTATACCGCATTAGACAGATAGTGATGTAGCTCAGTGTGTTGACACGGTCTTTGTGCGTGTACAAATTGTCATCGTAGTTTGCCTTGTGCACGAATTACTTTCTGTTTACTGTCTGGTGTATTTTGTATTATTTGCATGGCCTATGTTGTGTGTTACAGGCCACTGGCCCTTTTGACACAATCAACTTTCGTATTCGTATTCGTATTCGTTTCTACTTCACGAATTCATACGTGCCTGTCTGTGATTTTGGAACTTGCAGCCGCAAGCCGTAAGGTTCAAAGTCACAAACCAGAACACAAATATCGAGAGGTCTTAACCCTTTTAGCACCAACACCCTACAGCAGGAGATGGCTTGACCATGATAATTCAAGGGCAGTGCCAGATTAGCTTGGCGCCTTCAGGCGCCAAGCTAATCTGGCACTACCCTTGAATTATCATGGTCAGTCCACCTCCTGCAAGTGGTACATAGTCGTTAAGTAACACTTCCAAAATTCGGGAAATGCGCCCATGGCGCTAAAAGGGTTAACCTTTTGACACCGTAGTCTGCCAACTTGATTTTTCCCTGCTACCGTAGTAATTTTGACAAATTTCATTGGCCTTGTCTGTTGTAAAAATCTTATCATACCCCAACATATTTGGTATCAGTGGAAAAAGCAATTCAAGGTGAACTCGTAGACACTATGCTGAAGAAAATATTTTGTAACGTTAAGATTTTACAGGTGTATAAAGAAGATGGGGTAAGAAGCCAAAAATCAAAAACAGTTTCACACTGGGTTCCACTGAAACTGAACATGCTGTTAGTGTATTAGTTAGCCAGAGTGTGAAAATTACACTCACCTAGCATTCCAGAGACATATTCTAGTGTGTCACCAGTAAATAATCCAGAAAGAAAGGCACAACAGAAAAGTTTCTTCACACATAAAAGTTTTTACACCAAAATCCGCCATTTTTTTTTTTTTTTTGCACATGGGGACGTTTTGTATTAGAGCTTCTAATTCGTTGGTTTCAGCCCATACAAACAAGAAAAGTCACTCTACAAGTAAAGAAATGAGTGCTTGACATATTATAGTAGATTGCTTCCCTTAGACCATACTGCCGGTATTGGCAATAGGGAAACTAGGCCAGCGCACATATGTGTGTGTCCCGTCGGCAACGGAGCTTTGCTTGGGGCACACATATGTGTGTTCCGTCGTCAAAAGGTTAACCCCATAACTGCCGGGGCAAAGCGAACGCTACCCAGCTGCAAGAGACATAAACCCTCATAAGCCCACGCAGTCGCGGAGACTCATGAGGATTTATGGCTCTTGTTAGTCCTATGTTCTTTCTGCCTATTGGTCACATTTACATCTCACGCGAATGACAATCGGTCAGTGTGCAGTCGTGTCAGACGCATTCTGATCACGCAGTTAGGGCTAAACGTTCGTACTCAGTGCCGACAATAGCATCCAATGCAGAGGACCAGACCCCGCATTTGCGGGGGCTCATGTGGATCTATGCCTCTTGCTGACACGACTTCGTGTGCACGTTCCTTGGTGACAGATGAGGAGGTTCTTTTTGCGTTGACTAAATCAACCAACACAATCTGCGACCAGTCGCAGGGAAAGCGTAAACATTTCCAGATCACAGGTCGCCCAAGGATTGTGAAAAAAAATCCCAACAAACAAACAAAAATAGAAACAAGCCTATAACAAGGACAATTACAACAACATTTATTATATTTCGACATTTTAAAAAAATGGACATACAGGAAGTGCTTTCTCGTCCCATTTTCAAAATGTAATAAATTGTTTTGCGCATTGTCCTTTTTCAAGCGCGTTTCTTCTTCGTTGGGATTTTCTTTGCATTTTACGCTCTTAACCCCTGCACTGTCGCTGATCGTACACTGTACGTCTGAAATCTCTGTAAACTCAACGCGAAAGAGCTCCAGCCGTCCCATGGACAATGGATACAAAATGGTTTCAGCAAGAGGCATAGATCCTCATGAGCCCCCGCAATTGCGGGGGCTCATGAGGATCTATACCTCTTGCAGTTAGTGCGGTGTCCATTTCTTTCTCGGCAGTGAATGGGTTAAAGCGCGCCTTACATACAAGAAAAACTGAAAACCGAACTCTATATACTCCAGTCCTCCATTATTCCTAGGGGAACTAAACTCATTATTGCGAATGTGGAGATTATTTAGGTGCCCTAGCGGGGTTTTTTATGCGGTGGGAAACTGTGGATTGGGCTTATTGAAAGTTCAGGACAAACAGACGTTTCCCGGAAATCGTAAGTAAATCAAAGTGCCCGTGTTTCGACGACCATAGCCGGGACAAACTTGTAGTCCACTGTTTCAATTTTTTGTCTAAACACGCGCAATTTATTTTATTTTTTTAATGAAAAATAAATCTGATTTCCAAGTAACGTCTATTCACGGTATATCAGGCACGATTTAAGGTCCTCGTACTGAGGAAGATTCTAAAGCACCTCACTAACAGCCAGGGATTTGTCTTGCCCACAGCCCACTGCCTCTCGCGCTGAAGAGCGGACTAGTTTGGGGGTACTGGCGACCTATTAACAAATTATATTGGCATATGTCATCCCGTTACAGTTTCAAGATACATACACACTGTAATAAACATTGTGAGCCTGCCCACAAAATTAGGAATGCTACTACAGTCATTTAGAACAGGTTTTCTGAAGAAAAAAAACCGCAGAGCTTCGCTGTTCAATTATGGGTGCGAAAACCATGGCAGAATAATGACAATGTTAAACAAAATGTCATTTGGATTCCCTGCAATTGGTTTTTATTCATAGTGCCAATGACCGTAAAAGATGTTGAAAAACAAATGTTATGGCATGAGGCTACATTTTGCGTGACGGTGTATAATCAATACCCGCAAGCTCATGTCAGTTACAGTTTGACTGTTTAGTGCAAAAATGGCTGGCCTTTCCAAATCCGTGGCTGTTTGTAACCCTGAAAACACGCACTTGGTTTTACTTACGCACACAAGAGAGACACTTTTTGCCGAAACACAAAAATACTAATCTATACTTATATTTTTTAACACATTCTACATGAGGACCAAAATCTACAAATTTTGAACTTGCTCTTTGAAGGACTGTATTTCAATTCAAGAGACAAACCGAGCATGATAGTTCAAGGGTGGTGCCAGAACAGCTTGGCGTCTATGGGCGCCAAACTATTTTGGCACCATCCTTGAATTATCATGCTCGATCCATGTCTTGTTGTGGTGTGTCGGGAGGGGGGGGGGGTAAATGAGTTAAACGACCGGTAATAGCGAGTGTTAGGAGCGTGTCCAGTAAATGGTTGGGACCTTATAGAACTCAAAGAAGTCATTCCTAAAGCTTTTTTAATGGGTTTGAAACTACAGTGATATCACCCTAAGCACATCATGCTCCATGTTCATGGCAAAGATTTTTTTAAAATAATAAAATAAAAAAAATTAAAAGTTTAAAAAAGAAAGAAGAAAAGTATAAAAATCGGTGCTTTAACACAAAACATGTCTCTGCTGTTTTGTGATATTGGACCTTACGGTTCTAAGCAGAAGGTCAAAAATTACAAAACAACATGTATTAAAAGCTAGTCTATGATTTTTTACACACACTCAGCCCGACGCACGTATTTCCCAAATTTTGGAGGCGTCCATGCACCTGTTGCAGGACATGGATCGAGCATGATAATTCAAGGGTAGTACCAGATTAGCTTGGCGCCGACAGGCGCCAAGTTAATCTGGCACTACCCTTGAATTATCATGGTCGACCCATCACCTGCTGTAGTGCGTCAGGGCTGAATGGGTTAACCCCTTAGCTACCAGTGATCACGAATTGCGCGTCTGATACGACTGTACAGTGCCTGATATTCGCGTGAAGGAGACAATGTACTTGGAAGAAAATATAAGCACAAAGAACACAGGAAAAACAAGAGACACAAATCCTCATGAGCCCCCTCGACTGCGGGGGCTCATGAGTGTTTATGTCTCGTGCAGTTGTGTAGCGTTTCCCTCGCCCCGGCCGTTAATGGGTTAGGGCATTACAAAAGCGGGAATATGCCACATGACATTTGTCAAGTGTTGATTTTTTTTGTTGTTGTCGATACTGCTTCTTTTTTTGTGGCCAAAGCACGCGGCAGAACAGGTGACGAACAAAGTAATTTGAAAATTTCCGTGAGCGTGCTACACATATAAACAGGCAATAGATCCATCATCCGATGATAATAGTCCTGCAAGACTGCCGGCAGAGGAAGGTACTAGAGACCTTCAGCAATAAATTAGAATGTGGCACATCGTTTGGTTTTTTAGTTAGTTAGTTAGTTAGTTAGTTAGTTAGTTAGTTAGTTAGTTAGTTAGTTAGTTAGTTAGTTAGTTAGTTAGTTAGTTGGTTGGTGGGTTGGTTGGTTGGTTGGTTGGTTGGTTGGTTGGCTGGCTGGTTGGTTGGTTGGTTGGTTGGTTGGTTGGTTGGTTGGTTGGTTGGTTGGTTGGTTGGTTGGTTAGTTAGTTAGTTAGTTAGTTAGTTGGGCTTAACGCCGAGAAGGTAACTAAGGTCACCTCTAGGCGGGAAGTGTAAAAATCTCGCCAGCTACTGAATTGTGTACTTGTTTGTTTGTCGATTGTTAAAATATTAACCCTTTTGCTGTCACCCACAGCCAAAGGGTTCAATAATTGTTTTGTGACTGGCCTTTTCTAAGCTAAGCGTGTTTCTTTATCCGTTGGGTTCTTTAATGTGAGTAAATATAAATAATCTAGCATGCCACAGACTATCCTAAGTCATTTTGACGGGGGGGGGGGGGGGGGAAGTTGGTTAATTACTTTTTCTTCTTAAAATACTTTTTTAAGGTTAATTGTAAATTGTACTAGGTGGCCTGTGGTAGTCTACATTTTTTAAACCTGCTTGATTAAGTGTAATAATGCCATGTTTTTCACAGTAATGTATTAATCGATTTAATGTGACCTTTCCCATTACTTTGCATGCGTGTCGTAAGTAATGTCATAAATACCCACTGCGCTATTATTTGAGGACCAGAATTCTAAAGCCTCTATGTATTTTCTTCATGTTCAATTGGAGCAATTAGATAATGAGACTCATTTGGAAGCGGCTCTTGGTATTCTTCTTTCACCTCTTCATGTTTTCTGAGGTTCGTGAGTGGCAAACTAAGGCGTGATGTTTCCTAGACACAAGCGCTTTAATTAAACCCTTCACTGCCGAAAGAAAAGTGAACACGGTTCAACTGCAAGAGACAAAGATGCTCATGACCCCGCGACTGCGGGGGCTCATGATGATCTATGCCTCTTAAACGAAACTGATGTTTCAGTCCATGTCAGTTTCTCGGGCTTTTGGTCGTTGAATAAAACAAGATTTCAAAAACCAAAGTGTACGTACAAGGTACCTACAGCGGCAGGAAAAGGGTTAAGTGCTAGCAAAAAGCATAGGGGTTGCTTAGTCTCGATCGACGTGTGCGCGTTCGGTGCTTGTGCGTGAACTCAGTGCTTGCAAGTCGGCAAATTTGGTGCTTGCGAGCGCTTTCAAAATGGCGGCTGTTTGAGTCCATTCGGCCGGGACGGCTCCCTTCAGTCTTTTATTTAGTTTCTCATGTTCACGAGTTTGTTCGAGTAGGAATGAAGGAAATGAAGTATTCCATTCGTATTCTCTACTGAATCGGGCAACATTCTGCACTAAATGAAGTTGTTTCTTCTTCAAGCACGCTCAAACAGAAAGAAATTGGCCGTACAGAAGAAAGCGGAAGCAGAAAAGTGAAACCAGCAGACGATCTTTTCCCAAAAAGGTAGGAGTTGAGTGTCGCATCACTGATGATCTTCTGGCTTTTTCAAACAATAAATAACTAGATATTTTGTAATAGCGGTCTAGAATGTTGTAAATACGACAACACTTGATGCAGTAAATTATCGACCAGTGTTGTTGGGAGGGGGGAGGGTTAACAGAGGACATCGTATCTCGTATGTCATTAGCCTTTTTAAAAGCGCTAGATTCTTTGTAAGCATACATAACACTCGCTTTCGTTTGCAGTTATGGCTTTCAAGCGCTCGCGACTGTACAACACGAGGCAGCTGATGTTTGTGCGAGGTTTTTTTCCGGGTTGATCGCCATGTTTTGTGTCATTGTGATTTATGTTGTTGTCCGGTTTTTAACTCATTCTACCCCAACACCAAAATCCTTAAATTTTGCCCCTGTCCTCTCAAGACTGCATTGCAGTGCAGGACACAGGTCGACCATGCTAGTTCAAGGGTGATGCCAGAATAGCTTGGCGCTATTCTGGCATCACCCTTGAACTATCATGGTGGATCCTTATCCTGCTGTGGTGTGTCTGGGGTAGAATGAGTTAAGCAACGTCTGCAGAGCTCAGAAGTTTTCGGTCGGGTTTTAGTCGAACATCTTGACCGCAAGTCTGTACTCGAGCACGAGGCTCGAGTTATAAGCAGGCGCGTTTTCGTGAAAACACTTTTGAAATGCTTCCCAGCAAGCAAAAGTTCTCGGGCCCACGACGGCCGCAGTGGGCCCGCGCACAACCTTTTTGCTGTCCATGACCGTTAATTTTTTTCTTTTACCTGCTGTCTTCAGTGGTCGAAAACCTTTCTCTGAGAACATCACGTTCTGAGCCATGATTTTAGGCAGTTTCGCTTGGTTATGTTCCAAAAGTGCTTGTTGAGAAAAATCTATTTATTTTCAACTCTTTGAACTCAGTAATTGTTCACATATATACATTAAATGTTGCTCTGTTTAATGATATTATTTGTTTGCGTAACACTCGCGATTTCTAGAAAATTATATAAGTATTATCTTTCATTTTTGAAGGCTCCTCGTAGACAGATCTCTTTTCCATTATCCGCACGTGCTTATGTTGCATGTAATTAGAGTTTTTAGTATGATGATCAAAACCAGAAATACTGTCCAGGATTGCGCAGAAAACAACAGCACTGACAAGATTGAAGACCATATGGAAGGACAGAAACATCACACTCTGCTCCAAGATCAGACTGATGCGCTCCTTAGTCATCTCAGTGTTCTTGTATGCCTGCGAGTCATGGACCCTCACAGCAGACCTTGAAAGGAGGATACAAGCGAGATGTTTTCGAAGGCTGCTTGGCATCTCATACAGAGATCACATCACAAACGAGGAAGTGGGAAGCAGAATCAGGCAAGCCATCGGGCCCTATGAAGACTTATTAGCCATTGTGAGAAAACGCAAACTGAAGTGGTATGGGCATGTCAAGCGTTCAGCAGGGCTTGCCAAAACAATCCTGCAAGGCACTGTGCAAGGAGGACGAAGGAGAGGAAGACAGAGGAAAAGATGGGAGGACAATATCCCAGAGTGGACAGGACTGAAGCTGGGCGATACGCTGAGAATGGCAGAGAACAGAGAGGAATGGAGGGAGCTGGTTGTTAAGTCTTCAGTGGTGCCCCAACGGTCGGCAAGACTACGGGATATAGATAGATAGATAGATAGTATGATAGGTTGAAACTCACTGTCGATGGACTCAGACTGTGTTTGCAATTATTTTAAATCATTCGAGACGTGCCGCTTCCGGACACGCGGCAAAAGCCGCGTGTCCGGAGGCGGCACCTCTCGAATGAGTTAACCATCTTGAGGATATGTTGTGTGTGCATAGATCGTCTAACGTCTGATTCAGGGATACGATTAAAGAGACGTCTCACTCAGATAAACAACATTGTGTTTTGAGTCTGTATGATAAGAACAATATTTGTTTGTTTTTCCATAAGAATATTCGATGTCGCGGGCCACTGGAGCGGGAAATATCGGTGCCACATGTCTAAAAGCCTATCACCATTGCTTTGGGTTGTGTGATGTGCGTTAAAGTGTTTCCGATGATTTCAAAAGTGTCGCATTTCTTTTGCTCGTCAGAATACATGTAAGCAATTAAAAACCATGGAAAATTCAAAACCAGATATAAATCTCAACCGTGTAAGAAAAAAAAGCCGCAAGTATATCCAGCCAACAAGAGGGTTTTTTTTAATCATGAGCTCCCGCAGATGCGGAGGCTAATGAGGTTCTTCTCCTCTTGCAGTTTGGTGGTGGTCTCAATACCCGCAAACACACAAAACAAAATGTGAAGTAGACTCAACACAGTTGTCTTGTTATTGTCTTTTCCAAGTGTGTTTCTTTCTTCTTTGATTTTTTTTTTTTTACGCGCTTCATCTTTTCGATCTGGTCTTTCAGATGACACACTAGTTTAACCCTTTTAGCGCTATGGGCTCATTTCCCGAATGTTGGAAGTGTTACTTAACGACTATGTACCACTTGCAGGAGGTGGACCGACCATGATAATTCAAGGGTAGTGCCAGACTAGCTTGCTCAATCAATCGCCTGCTGTAGGGTGTTGGCGCTAAAGGGTTAACAATGAATGCCACTGACGTCTCCCGCTTTGTGGGCTTACCTCTCGGCGTGGCGACCAGGGCCGTGTTCGCGGTGCTGGGCTGTTTGGTGTGTGCGTTGGGGGTGGCGGGCAACTTGACGCTACTGTCCGTTCTCACCAAATACCGCTCCGCCACCCAGCACCTGCAGACTGTCTACATCGTCAACCTGTCGCTGTCAGATCTTATTATTGAGGTGGGTCAGAACTGGAGTTTTCAACGCTTCCAGTTTTATCTTGACGATAAAAAAAAACACGACCTTTTTGGAATCATTGGAAACACTAAAGTGTTTCCGATTATTTCAAAAGTGTCGCATTTCTTTTGCTAGTCAGTATACTTACATGTAAGTTTTTTGTTTTGTTTTTTTATACACGACAACTTAGATTCTGTTGCTGTCAGACCTTATTTTCGAGGTGGGTCAAACATTTCAACATTTCCAGTTTATACGGGCTTAGCTAGGCATTTTAACTCATTCTACCCCAGACACACCACAGCAAGATAAGGATCGACCATGATAGTTCAAGGGTGATGACAGAATAGCTTGGCGCCTATGGGCGCCAAGCTATTCTGGCATCACCCTTGAACTATCATGGTCGATCTGTGTCCTGCACTGCAATGCAGTCTTCAGAGAACAATGGCAAAATTTGGGGATTTCGGTCTTGGGGTAGAATGAGTTATAAACGCGACAACTTTGATCAGTTACATCTGCCGACGTATACCTCCGCAGATGTAACTGATCAAAGTTGTCGCGTTTTGATAGTGCGTAGCTGTAGATTGTGACGGAATGTTTATGTTTGTTAGCAGTGTTTTTGTCAATATAGTCATTGTGTTCCAGTCAATATGGTCATTGTAGTGTTCTTGTCAGTATGGTCATGCAGTGTTCTTGTTAATGTGGTAATTGCAGTGTTCTTGTCAATATGTTCATTGTGTTCTTGTCAATGTGGTCATTGTGCTCTTGTCAGTATGGTCTTCGTTGTGTTCTTGTCAATATGGGTCATTATAGTATTCTTGTCAATATGGTCATTGTAGTGTTCTTGTCAATATGATCATTATAGTATTCTTGTCAATATGGTCATTGTAGTGTTCTTGTCAATATGGACATTGTAGTGTTGTAGTCAATATGGCCATTGCAGTGTTCTTGTAAATATGGTCATTGCTGTGTTGTAGTCAATATGGTCATTGTGTTCTTGTTAATATGGTCATTGTGTCCTTGTCAATAAGGTCCTTGCAGTGTTCTTGTCAATATGGTCATTGTAGTGTTCTTGTCAATATGGTCATTGTAGTGTTCGTTTCAATATGGTCATTGCAGTGTTCTTGTCAATATTGCCATTGCAGTGTCCTTGTCAAAATGGTCATTGTCGTGTTCTTGTCAATAAGTATGGTCATTGTTTGCTTGGTGGATGGGTGAATTGGTTGGTTGGTTGGTTGGATATTGGATATTGGATGTTGGATGCCTAACCGGTTGACTGTTTCAATGTTTGTTTGTTTCTTTGTTTGTTTGTTTGTTGGTTGGTTGGTTGGTTTGTTTGTTTCCCAGGGGTATTTCGTGCCTTTTTGGATCTTTGACCTCATCCTGGGCTACCACCCCCTGTTCGGATCCGGCTACACCCACTGCGTTGTTAACGGCTGGCTAAGCTGCACGTGCTACACCGTGTCCGTCCTGCTTTTGCTGCTCATCTCCGCCAATCGCTACGTCTGCATCTGCCACCCCTCGCTCTTCCAGCGTCTGTTTGGACCGCGCCTGAACGTTCTGCAGTGCTGTGTAGTGTGGTTGATCTCGGCTCTGCTCACACTCCCGCCGGTTTTTGGCGTTGGCCCTTATGCCTATGACGTTCAGGTGCGATGTCTTCTTATTCTCCTTCTTTTTAGTTGGCCGCTTTTCGTGGCTGATGGATATGGGGATACAAGTAAGCATGAAAATACAACACAAATGCATTAAAAATATATTTTTAAAATGGGGAAAGAATGTCTTTGATGTTTTTGCTGTTATTATCATTGTCATTAGGGTAAATCGAAATCGCATTTGAGTTTTTACTTTAACCCCTTCACAGCAGTTGACGCAGATTGTGTTTCTGCGATCAATGTTAATTTTTTTCAGTATGTGCCTTAGATCCCCCCACCCCACCCCCACCCCCACCCCCACCCCAACCCCAACCTCCCCCATCCCCACACACACACCCGCACCCTCCCCAGGTCGTCCATCCGACATGGACACCCAAAAGATCAACAAGAGGCATAAATCCTCATGAGCTCCCGTAACTGTGGGGGCTTATGAGGATTTATATCTCTTGCAGTTGGATTTTGTTGAATTTTCCTCGGCAGTAAAAGAGTCAATCGACCAATATTGCTGAAAAGTCTGTTTTCCACCGCGACTGTACATTTGCGTTTCTGTGTAGGTTCATCTGTGTGCTTACGACCGCTCCCGCCTCCTGACCTACATGAACATCTACGCTGCCGTGTTCATCCCCATGCCCACCATCGGAGTCGGGGTCTTTAACCTGGCTATCTACCGCCGCTGGAAGAGGAGCGCGCGCCGGATTGGGCAGTGGTCAGTTAACCCAGTTAAACCTGTTAACCCCCTTGCGCATGCAGCCACCTGTACTGTAAGGATTGAAGGAAGACAAAGACAGGATAGTGATGCGGCCGTGTCGTCAGCCAGTGTCGATCCTGAAAATCACGAGGAGGAAACAGTGGATGGTACTCAGGAGGCGCAGGTCAGTCCACGGCCCGTGAGAGGAGGTGATCTGAACGGTGGGGAAACAGGCAGAGATGATTTAAAGAACACGATACCGTCGAAGAGTGGTGCAGTGCTAACGAAAGAGTATGAGAACACTCTTCGAAAGGCGTTGGCGGTTGATGATTTGGAAGACGATGAACAAGATAAAATACACGATGGTACGCACTATGCTCGCGTTAAAAATGACGCAAACCATGATGTGCGTGAAGCAGGAAGCAGCTCGGCTATTCAAAAACAATTTGTCTGGACAAAAGGCAATTTCTTGCGTGTTTCAGGAAGGAAAAAAGAAACCATTAAAGAAATATCACACCAAAGAAGTATGAAGCATAGTTTATCTGTGCCAGAAATGTTGATCAACAGACAAACAAAATCAGGTACGATGAACAGGAACGCAATTCAAAACGAAGCAGAAGACAAATCACAGTCCAGAGAAACTGGTTCGTCGGCCAGTTGCGCTTCTGCTTCAACGGACGACGCTTCGACAAGTGGTGTTGCTTTGATAAGAGGTGCAGCACCTCTTGTCAAAGCATCATCACTTGCAACATCTTCCTCAGACAGCATCTCTGCCCCACATGACACTTCTGCCCAAATGGGCCGACAAAACCGGCGAGTAAAGGCGTCAGATATCGCCCTGGTCAGGTCCTTACTAGCTGTCTGGGTGTGCCTGCTGGTGCTCAACACGCCCTTCCTCGTCGCGAGTTACGTGTGCGTGTTCACAGGAGGTTCAGCAGAGATATTTTTGGCCATGAACTGGCTGGTGTTTCTCAACAACTCTCTAAACTGGATGCTGTACGGGGCTTTGAACAAGACCTTCCGAATGGCCTTCCAGAAGCTCTTCTCTGACTCTTGCTGTCGATGGCGAGCAAGGCAAAATGGGAGGGGCTGACTCATGTCCGCTGGGCACAGGGACTGTGCTGCTAACAGGACCTCAGAGTTGTGGAACGATTTGTTATTTGTCAGATTCATGTGGAGAAACTTCTTTACTGCCAGTGAACGCAGATTGGTTGTTTTGGGAGTTTTTTCTTTCTTTTTTGTTTAGTCGTTGTTTTGTTTTTGGTTGTGTTTTGTTGTTGTTTTTGTTTGTTTGTTGGTTGGTTCTTTTGCTTGTTTTTGTTTTGTTGTTAGTGATGTTGTTGTTGTTGTTGTTGGTTTGTTGTTGTTTTTGTTTGTGGTTTTTTTTTTGTTTGTTTGTTTTGTGTGTGTGGTTTTTTTTTATTTTGGTGTTTTGTTTTGTTTTTTGTTTTTTGGGTTTTTGTTTTTTATTTTGGGAGGGGGGGGGGTAATCATTGTACCTTTAACGTGATAGATCCCCAAACCGTAAAAGGAGTTAGTTAGTTGGGTTTAACGCCGAGCAGGCAACTAAAGCCATCTCACAGCGGCCGTAAAAATAACTTGCTTGTGTGACCTAATTCAGGATGGGACAAAACGTCATCGTTTGTCGTATCCCCACACCCACCCACCCCCATCACCATCCTCTCATCCCCTCCACCTCCCCCCACCATCATCCACCCCACCCCCACCCCCGCCTCTGGTGCAGCCACCACCGATGGCCAAAATTAATCTGTAATACGTCTTTTACTAACATGTAATTGTTTGACTCCATTGACTGTATTTCTGCAAACTTAGTTAATTTAAGAGCCCTATGCAGCTGTCTCAGGAACATGGATTTAAAGTAGTGTCAACAAGAGGCACAGATCCTCATGAGCCCCCGCGACTGTGGGGGCACATGAGGATCTATGTTTCTTGCAGCTGGATGGTGTTAAATTTTTCTCGGCACTTCACGGGTTAAGCCCGGGCGCTCTTATTTACTGCGGGGTCTTATGAGGATCTCTGTCTCTTGCAATTGGATCATGTTGGTTCCCTCTATCTCGGCAACCAACACGAAGGTAGAAATACTAGAATATCGTAACCTTGCCTCTCTATCTCTGTACCTAAACCACTTTCTAATCAAACCACCTGGGTCTGCCCTGGGGGACTTGGGTGGGATTAACTGCTTTTTAGTTCCTATGGTCACCCTGGTCAGCCTCACAAGGTGAGTGAGGTGAGGGTTGTTTGTTTTTGTTTGTTTGTTGTTGTTTTTTTGTTGTTGTTGTTGTTTTGTTTTTTTGGGGGGTTGGGGGGGGGATGTGGGGGTTGGCTTATGTTTCTGTCTAGATTTGGTCCATTCACCTGTATTCTCCTTTTTAAATTCTCCGTACTGTCTGCGCTGACTGTAATCCTTGATATTGGATGTGTGTCGCTAAATGGGTTGCTGCACCTAAAAGATTGTAAGTAATGTTTTTTTGCGGTTAATACAACGTTTCCCTGTATATATATATATATATATATATATATATATATATATATATATATATATATATATATATATATTATATATATATATATATATATATATATATATATATATATATATATATATATATATATATATATATATATATATATATATATATATATATATATATATATATATAGCTGAAAAAAGGCACCAAGATCAGCGTGTACAGAGCTGTCGTCCTCACCACCCTGCTGTACGGTTCCGAGTCCTGGGCCCTCTACCGCAGCCAACTACGACTCCTCGAACGCTTTCACCAGCGTTGCCTGCGTACCATCCTCAGCATTCACTGGAGTGACTATGTCACCAACGTCGAGGTCCTTGAACAGGCGGAAACTTTGAGCATCGAGGCTTTGCTGCTGCGGACACAGCTTCGCTGGGCGGGGCACGTCTCCAGGATGGAGGATCATCGCCTACCCAAGATCACTCTGTTCGGCGAGCTCGCCACTGGACACCGAGACAGAGGGGCACCAAAGAAGATATACAAAGACGGTCTCAAGAAGTCACTTAGTGCCTGCCAAATCGACCACCGCCAGTGGTCTTCGCTTGCTGCGGACCATGACACCTGGCGCTCCACCATTCACAAAGCAGCCGTCTCATTTGAGGACTCTCGCAGAGCTAACCTCAAGGACAAGCGGCTCAGGAGAAAAAACAGAGTTGTCGTAACTCAGAACCCTGACCAGACCTTCCCCTGCAGCCACTGCGGTCGAACCTGCCTGTCCCGGATTGGCCTCCGCAGTCACGAAATGCCTGCAGACGACGTGGGCAAGCCCTATAGAATCTTCGTTCGCGAAGTCAAGCCATGATCTCTGATCTGATGATCTATATATATATATATTATATATATATATATATATATATATATATATATATATATATATATATATATATATATATATATATATATATATATATATATATATATATATATATATATATATATATATATATATATATATATATATATATATATATATAATGGTTTTTGCCTTCTTTTTATTTGTAAACTAGGGTTCGAAAAAATTAGTATGAAGGTGAAGCATCCCTTGCATGCCTTAGATTTATTTTACTTAACCTATTCAGCACGTATTTTCCAAATTTTGGAGGCGTCATCTAACAACTATGCACCTGTTGCAGGAGATGGATCGACCATGATAATTCAAGGGTAGTGCCAGATTACCTTGGCGCCTGAATTACCCTTGAATTATCATCGTCGACCAATCTCCTGCTGTACTGCGTCAGTGATGAATGGGTTAATTGACCGGCTGATTCGGATGTGTTTGTTTCTTGCACAAGCAGCTCAGGCACGTCCTAAGAAAGACGTGTTGCTGTTCGTACGTTGATGCAATATATACTGACGAGCAAAAGAAATGCGACATTTTCGGAACCATCAGAAACACTTGAAGTGTGTGTTTTCTGATGGTAGCGAAAATGTTCTTTGCTCGTCAGTATACAGCCCAACGAACCTTCTATACCATTGTATGCAAACCAAGGGGAATCACAGCATGTTGCCTTTTCCTGACGGTACTTCTGTGGACCTTACCCCTTGTGTGTGTGTGTGTGTGTGTGTGTGTGTGTGTGTGTGTGTGTGTGTGTGTGTGTTCGTGCGTATGCGTGTGCGTTCGTGCGTGTGTGTGCGTGCGTGCATGCGTGTGTGTGTTCGTGCGTGTGCGTTCGTTCGTGCGTGCGTGTGTGTGCGTGCGTGCATGCGTGTGTGTGTGTGTGTGTGTGTGTGTGTGTGTGTGTGTGTGTGTGTGTGTGTGTGTGTGTGTGTGTGTGTGTGTGTGTGTGCTGCTCATTAGTTTGGCCCTTGCGACTTGCTAGTGTGCTGATCTGTGATTTTGGATTTTACGCGTTCGAGCTGTAAGGTCCTAAATCACACACTAGTTTACATTAAACCCGTTCAGTGCCAGCTGACGCAGACCGTGTTTCTGCAATCTTCATTACTTCAACACACACAAAACTAACTGTCCCAGGTGCATGGATTCAAAGTGGTGTCATCAAGAGGCATAGATCCTCATGAGCCCCCGCAACTGCGGGGGCCCATGAGGATCTATGCCTCTTGCAGTTGTGTGGTGTTCAAACGTTTCGGCACTGCACGGGTTAAGCCCAGGCTCTCCTGTTTACTACGACTTGCGTGTGAGTCTAGTTGACATTTACTTTGACATGAAGAAGAAAAATCAGGCTGTCGTGTATTCGTCTCACGTAACGCCACGAATATATGCAAGAGACATAGGGAAAGGGCACATAGACTCACATGTGCCCTTGCATGCTGCAGGGGCTTTGTGAATCTATGCCTACTACTGTCATAGATGGGCTCAGATTAAAGGAGTTAGTTAGACTGCTGACAATTACGAGGCTAACGAGTTGTCTGTTAAGTTACTCATAAAACCCTGACACGCTATGACAGGATGTGGATCGACCATGATAGTTCAAAGGTGGTGTCAGAATAGCTTGGCCGTATGTGCCAAGCTGTTCCGACACCACCCTTGAACTATCATAGTCGATATGTCTCCAGAAAAATTGCTCATTTCATCCTCAGGGCTTAATGCTGTAGGGCGTCAGGGCTTAATTCAGCCCTGACGCCCTACAGCACGAGATGTGTCGACCATGATAATTCAAGGTTAGTGCCAGATTAGCTTGGCGTCTGTCGGCGCCAAGCTAATCTGGCACTATCCTTGAATTATCATGGTCGATCCATCTCCTGCAACTGGTGCTTAGTCGTTAGATGACGCCTCTAAAATTTGGGAAATACGTGCGCCGGGCTGAATGGGTTAAGTATCCTGCGCAGCTGTTGGCCTACATTTGTCTGTTAACAGTTAAACTTGTTGTTGTGTTGTTGTTGTAGATGTCATGTTTGTTTTTGTTTTTTTGGGAGGGGGGGGGGGTTGTTGGTTGTTTGTGGTTTGTTACTGTGGATGTTTTTTGTTGTTTGTTTACCTTGTTATTAATATGATATTTTGTTGTAGCAGTTGTGAACTTTAGAACTTTATTGGTTTGTTTATTTGTTTGTTTTGTTTCTGTCTGTTTTGTGTTTTTCTTCTATTCTTTTCTTTATCTTTCTTTTTTTTTTCTTTTCGGGGGGTGGGGGGCGGGGTGAGGGAGGGGAGGGGGAGCATTGGTTGGTAGTGTTCTTGGTGAATGCAGGTGTAATTTGCTTCGCTTGTTTCATGTTCTGTTTTTTTTTTTTTTTTGTCCTCTTCTTTGCTTTCCTTCTTCTTTTTCATTGCTTAATTGCTGTTTGTTGTTGTTTTGTTTCTTCTGAGGGGATAGGGGCGGGGGTGGGGTGGAGGAGGGGGAGGGGGGGTGCTTGTTGGTATTTTGTTTTTGTTTTTGCTGCTGTTTTGCCACTGAGCCAACGCTGGTTTTGTCGTCAAAGTAAATATAAATCAAATCCCAAATAAGACGTCATCTGTGTGTTTGTCTCATCTTGGGTCGTCTTTGTTGAAAAATGCAAGTGTTCCCCTTCAGCTTTCGAGAAATCTAATTCATAAGAACCCTCTATCTAAATTTTGGCGTCCATCTTCACACACAATGGGAGTTGGGTGTGTGGGATCAGTGGGATAACGCCCATTGTTATGACTTATTCGTCTTTACACATAAGGGAGAGACACCGTCCAAATGAATAAGAATAGTGTTTCTGTACATCCACGCATCGCCCCATGAGAATAGAATCCTAAAAATGTCCCTGCGCCATCCTATTTTGTGAACTAAAATGGGTGCAGCATCGTGCAGAAGGGCTCGTTTGAAGATGTGTGTCTGACGAATGTTTGAACAACACAGATAGCGCATGACATTGTGTGTGCACGAACGATCAACTTAGAGAATACAGCTGTGTATGTACCCACCATTTAACCCCTTCCGTGCCACACGTCGTAGGTTGAGTTTCTGAAATCTCTGCTAATTTAATGCCAAAGAACTCCAGCCGTCAAAGAAAGGTGGAGACAGGTGTTTCCAGCAAGAGGCATAGATCCTCATGAGCCCCCGCAGGTGCGGGAGCTCATGAGGATCTATACCTCTTGCAGTTGAGCCTTGTTCCTTTTTTTCTCGGCAGCGAAAGGGCTAAACGCGTTAATTGGATTTGAGCGTATGCCGTGTGCTCAGTGTGCTTAACAACGAAAAGACAAACTCCGTGCCAATTAGGTCTCGCAAACCTTATACTTTTTACACAGCATCTTCTAGAAGTGTCGCTAAACGACAAAATGCGTCAAGATGCAGGGCTCAGTTGCATGAGTGAGCTGAGCCCCGCGCCAGCCACTAAGCAAGGCGCTGCGCTACAGCTCACTCATGCAGCTGGTCCCAGGTCTGTTATTGTTGAGCTTTCTGCTGGAAGCCGTAAGACCCAAAATCACCAACTAGCACACATATTTCTTCAGACAGCGCCTTGGCTGTTACTGATGACAACGTTGGCCAGAAAAGACGTGTAAGTTGAGCTCTTTTTTTTTGGGGGGGGGCCAGACGATATTGTCATCAGCAGTCAAGGGGTTAAGAAAAGCGAAATTAGGGTGTCAGAACGACGACATGCACATTGTAATGTCAGAACTGTCGGGGGGGGGGGGGAGAGGAGAGAGAGAGGAGAGAGAGAGAGAGAGAGAGAGAGAGAGAGTTTTTTTGTTTGTTTGTTTGTTTGTTTTGCTTGTATTTCATTTTTGCTGGAAATTGAACGCCAGAATCAATTATCAATCAGTCAATCAATCAAGCAAGCAAGCAAGAAATCTAGCAATCAATTACGCAATCAAGTAATCATCAATCAATGAACTTTAACTCATTCTGCCCGCGACACACTACAGCAAGATATGGCTGGACCATGATAGTTCCAGGGTGGTTGCAGAATGCCACCACCCTTGAACTATCATGATCGATCTGTCTCCTGAATTGTAATGCAGTCCTCAGAGGATAACTCCAAATGTGGGTATTTCGTACCTCGGGCACAATGAGTTAATGTTCTATGTTCATCAGTCAATGAAATTTAATGTTGCCACGTAGAGACACAACAGGAAAATTTGTCTCGCTACCTCAAGTGCAATTTGCACTCACTCACACATATACTGGTACAATAGTATTATCAGAAACAATACATAAGGGCACACTGCCATTTTTTTCAGGTAAAAACAATCACATTTCAACTTGCCAGGATACACATTTCTTCTTTTCTTTTCTTTTTTGTCGAATGCGAAAGGTCCATCGCCAACGAGTGATTTTGTTAGAGGCACTTTGCGCTTGAAATTGCAGCCAAATACATGTACACATACCAAAAGGAACGTAACTAGGCGACAATTAATGTTCTTCGTTCTCAGTGTATGTAAAGATGGTGTCCTGCTTATCGGCCGTACACAAGTCAGCTTCAGTTTAAGTGTGTTTCGAGGACGTTTTACTTTGAATTTGTCAATTTACTCGCATCACTTCATATGACGCACACCTTTTACAGGTTGTATTGTTCGTTGTCGCTCAAAGTACCCCGGAATTGCGCACGTCGGGAGATCTTATCCCACAACGTGCTTTAAAGTTGCGTTGTTGACATAGTTGGAGCAGAGGGGGGGGGGGGGTGACAAAAAAAATCTCCTCTTCATGGCGGAAAGATGATGCTATTATACTGGAGATGCTTGAAGTTGTGGACACTGCTTAAATTAAACTTCTGTGATGTAATATTACTTTTCCGTCTCAAATACCTTGGCAGGTATGTGGCATTAACCCCTTCACTGCCGAGAACATTGGAAGGCCACCCAACTGCGAAAGGTATAGATCCTCATGCGCCCCCTCAGTCGCGGGGGCTCATGAGGATCTATACCTCTTGCTGAAATCACTTTTTATCCAACTTCTTCTGACGGCTGGGGAACTTTGACGTTGCATTTGCAATGGTTTAAAAACACAATCTGTAGCACTGAAGGGGTTAAACCCGACGATTTACATCGGCGTGTATGAGAAGCTGAGATGTGTGTAGATGACGACAGTTCCAGCTTGCAACAGCCACGGACTCTCATGAGCCTCATTTGACTCTGTGACCCTTTGCTGATAAAAAAAATATATATATGTCTTGCTGGCTCGTAAAATGTTTCAGTCATGAAAGGAGGCCTTGATATATATTTCTGAAATCTTCGTTAATTCAACGCCAAAGAAACTCATCCGTCCAAGGAATACGGATACAAAGTAGGCACGCAAGAGGCATAGATCCACATGAGCCCCCGCGCCTGCGGGGGCTCATGAGGATCTATGCGTCTTGCGCTTGGGTGTTGCGTCAAGTTTCGGCAGTGTGGAGGTTTCATACAGACCATTGTGAACTCATGCATTTCTATCTGAAGTGACAAAGTTTTCGTCGTAGTGCTGAATATAAAGACATTCGCTTTCTAACATGAGAAACACTTATATCGCAGATCCTATGAACGTTACAACTTAGAGATGTATACTTTCAACTGTATCGTGTGTGTGTGTGTGTGTGTGTGTGTGTGTGTGTGTGTGTGTGTGTGTGTGTGTGTGTGTGTGTGTGTGTGTGTGTGTGTGCGTGTGTGTGAGAGTGTGTGTGTGAGTGTGTGTGTGTGTGAGTGTGTGTGTGTGTGAGTGTGTGTGTGTGTGTGTGTGTGTGTGTGTGTGTGTGTGTGTGTGTGTGTGTGTGGTTTTGTTCTTTTATTTTGTTAATACGTATTTGTATATTTATGTTTGCATACTGTGTCCATTGTAAAGCGCCTGGAGCTCAGTCAGAAGGTTAGTCACTATATAAGTATCTATTATTATTATTATTATTATTATTATTATTATTATTATTATTATTATTATTATTATTATTATGTTATTTTTATTATTATTATTATTATTATTATTATTATTATTATTATTATAAAATGCATGCAAATGAACTATCTTTTGTCGTAATTATATGTGGTATTGTTATTTATATTTGTAAATAAATCTAATAATATAAACGTTTGCATACACTTTATTTTTGTTATAACTGCATCGGTACAGTAGTTGTGGTGGTGGTTATGGTTGTGGTTGATGTTGTCGTTGTAGTGTTTTAATGTTGCGGTTTTTTTTTCTGCTGTTCATTTTGTTTCAAATCTGCTTTCGTAAACCATTTGCATGAAATACCCGACGAGCAACAAAAAAAGGTGTTTCCAATAATTCCTATGATGTCGCATTTCGTCTGCTCGTGGTGTAGGTGGTAGACGTGTAAATTTTAAAAAAGTTTGTAGGAGGCCCTTGGGACAGCGTCAGCTTTAGCTGGCCCGCGCACTGTTGTGCGCGGGCGAGCTAAGGCAGACGTCGGCCCGAGGACCTTTTGTTCGGCGGGCATCCCCGTGGGAGACAGAGATGGAGACTAGTGAGCGTTTTGCCACGTACCGCGGTATACTGGAGCGCGTAAATGCTGCTCAGGTTCGCCTGTACTACTACAAGCACACGATTTACCTGTCGTGCTTGTGGCCAAGTGGATAAGGCTTTTTGACTCCAAATTTGCGTGTCCAGAGTTCGAGTCCCACTGATTGGGTTTTTTGTTGTTGTTGTTTTTGTTTGTTTGTTTTTTGTTTGTTTGGTTGGTTTTTTTTTTTTTTTTTTTTGGGGGGGGGGAGAGAGTAGGGGGGGATAATAGGCCTAAATGTCCGGCTGTGTTGTACTACACTCCGCCGTTGTTCTCCGCCACAAAATCGTCTTATAGTTATACTCAAAAATGGTATGTGCAGGAAAACAGAACACGAATCCTTAAAGCGACCTGCTCACTACAAAAAAGAAAGATTAATAGAATGCAATATCTTTTTCACTAATGTTCTCAGTATGTCGTACAATAATGCTGGACAAAAGGCTAACTTAGCTCATTCAGCCCGACGCACGTATTTCCCGAATTTTGGAGGCGACTAACGACTATGCACCTGTTGCAGGAGATGGATCGAAATGATAACTCAAGGGTAGTGCCAGAATAGCTTGGCGCCGACAGGCGCCAAGCTAATCTGGCACTACCCTTGAATTATCATGGTCGACCCATCTTCTGCTGTAGTGCGTCAAGGCTAAATGGGTTAACTTGAATTTTTTTATGTCGTAAAATGAACGACTTGAGGGTCGAGTTGCACGTAAATTTTCAATAGCCAGTATCCGCCCGTCGTAGTCCTAACTTCTTTGTTTTCAGCGATTTTTAGTCCCACGCAAAAACCTCGCTGCAACTGTGCAATGCAAAGAGACAGTTGGTTGGCAGTTACTGGTTTACTGGTTCCTGCAAGTAGAGGCTGCTGTTCTTCTTATTTTCTTTGTATTTGGAGTATTTGTATTTGTAGTGTGCTTGCCACTGTGCGCACAACGGGCAGTAGAAAATTTCTTTCTCGCGTGCCTACGCACATGGATTGTGAAAGGAAGGGCAGAAAAGACTTACTTGAGACCAGACAACATTGAGAATGTTGACGATGAAAGCCCGACGCGGAGCAGGTCGCTTTAAAACTCTTAACCGTTTTTTGAGTTCGTGTGAACCACTCTATCCTCTTCCAGCGTTTATTTTCGCAGTTTCGAAACCGCCACAAAAAAATAACACCAACATTTGAAAAGCTTTCATGGCGCAAAAATGTGACGAAAGTTTTAAGCAAACACTTGTGTCGGTGACAGTCTCTAAAAAGATTCCCTTTGGAAAAGATTCGGGGCGGTATTCTTCACTCTTCAATCTTTCTGTTCAAAGTTTGTTTATTCTTTCGTGTATTCTTTTACATCAGCAGGTGCGGAAAACTAATCGACCGTGACAGCTCATATGTAAATGACCTATTGGATTAGCTTGTCGATTGCAGCCTGATTGCTCAAGGGTAAGGCTTGCTTAGCTTGCCGCCTTAAGGCGTTCAGTGCCAGTTCACACAGACTGTGTTTCTGCAGTCTTCTTTAATTCAATACAGAAACCTGTCTCTGGAACATGGAGCCAACGTGATGTCGGCAAGAGGCATAGATCCTCATGAGCCCTCGCAACTGCGGGAGCCCATAAGGATCTACACCTCTTGCAGTTGGGTGGTGTTCAGATTTTCTCGGCACTGGAAACCTAACCGTTAACCAAGCTAAACAAGCACTACCCTTGACATGCGTGTAGATTATCGATCCATCGCCTGTGACTTCAGTGTAGTGAGGAGACGATTTTTGACAATAGGCCGTCGTGTAAACATACAAGTTGGGTTGGTTTGGTTTTTTTTTTTTTTTCTCTCTCTCTCTCTCTTTCTTCTTTTCTTCTATATTTATTTTCTCTTTCTTTCAGACGTGTTGAAAGAATTGAATGTATGCGAACTTTCGAGAGATGTTCTGTCAATACGCTTGCATAAAAGCTGTTAGTGGCGGGCATAACATCGACCTACATTAAATGTAACATTGACCCACAGTGGGATGCTGACGGGAATCTAGTTTTAATGTACCTGGGTACAAGGATGTTAACCCCCATTCGCTGCCAGTAATCACGGATTTTGCGTATAAGACCAATGCACAGTGATCGACACTGGCGTACAGAACACGGACTAAATTGGACCAGAAATAGACATGGAGATCATACAACCAACAAGAGACATAAATCCTCATGAGCCCCCGCTGTCGCGGGGGCTCATGAGGACTTATGTCTCTTGCATCTGGTTAGTAAGCTTTCACCTTGCTTCGGCAGTTAATGGGTTAAACACTGAACTGAGTTGAAATGAATAGACATTATTGTCCCTGTACAACGTACGTGAAATCGTGAAAATGTCGGCTTATAAATGTCGTATTTAATATAACAACAGAGCCAGAATAAAACTATTTCAACAAAAATTTAAATAAAAGCACGGGAATAGGGAATTTGTCAAAGGCACAAGGAGCCAGGAACTCTATTCTGAACTAAACTATTTTTTATACCACTCGCATGGCATTTTCTGGGGTGGATTACGGATGTTCGATCTACCCAGCAACCTTCGATTTACCTAGCAATACAAAATGAACCAACGACCGAACATAAGCACATGCTGAAGTGCCGGAAAGCGTGACGTAACAAGACGTTTGCGTATTGAAATGACACATGTACGGAGCAGGGAGGTGCGTCGATTCAACTTTAAAATTAGAGTCTGACGTCAAATATAGGCTTCCTTTTGTCTCTAGTAGTAGAAATCCGTGGCTCGGCGAACCTCACAATGTGAGCTTCACCAAATAACATCCTCGAACGATTTATATTGGTAATCCACACAAACACTGTTGTCTAAGCACTATTTTCTTGTCCTTTCCTGTTAGTAATAAACGTCTGTTCGCTGGCCAGCTAAGGCCGAAGTCGGACTTTTTCATCGCCGTATGACGAAAATGAAAAGTGACGTCAGTGATAATGACACACGCCTATGCGCGAAGTTCTCCATTTTAAAGATAACGCCCTGAATACTTGTATGCATTTATCTGGCCCCGGAAATTGTGGAACATTCCGCACATTGCATGAAGAAATTCGGTAAATATTTACTCGGAATCCTCTCAAGTTGTTTGCGTAAAAAGTGTTCAAACATATTTTAAGGTGTGTCCTTTCCAAAATACTTTCTACCTAATTGTAGGCCGAGGATCAGTACAGTGTAATCAAACACCAAAATAACCACTCAACAGCTAGCGAAAGTCGCTCAATGTTTTTTTAAAGGAACGTGCCATTTATGCATCGGATCAACACCTTCTTAGTATCCAAATAGTATCCAAACAACCATTCATTAAAATAACGTCCAGGCATAGGTGTGACTTACGCAAGGAAACTTGGTCATTGTCAGTTCGAGATAATTGTACCGTCGCAAATATTCTGTTTTCAGGACACTCTCCAAAGCAAACTCCTTTCATCGACAGTGCGGCGCAGATCTTCATGGAGCCCCGAATGCATTAGGGGCTCGTTAGAATCCATTCTTCTCACTTCTTTTACGAGATTAAGCTACATTTACGGTTCTTGTTGAAGAACAGTGAATTATTAATTGTTGATAAAATGAGTCTCCAGTTTCGAACTTGATTTCTGGAAAGTATACTATACAGTTGAGGAGAATTCTTGATCGTGACGGTTCAAGGGTAGTGTGTTAGCTTGAGGCGAAAGACTATTCTGGAACCACCCTTGACCTATCCTGTTATGGTGTCAGTACATGTCGGGGCTGAACTAATTAATTCGCGGAGAGATTGCATGGTTCTTTCAGCAGATCTTATCACTTTCAAGAGGCACTGATTCTCATGAGCCCCTGCGTCCGCAGGGGCTCATGAGAATCTGTGCCTCTGGCTGTTCAGCTCTGGTCCACTGCCTTACTTGCTTCTCTGACAGAGGAAAGATCGAAAACGTAAGCCTGCATGACCGCACGCTGGTGCGTGTACGTTACGAAGTGTTTGTGAAAAGGAGTGGTGGTGGAGGTGCATCGTGGAGACTACCAATTAAAGCCAGTGTCAACACGGCTGCTGATGCTGACTGTCCTCTGTTTACCCACCCGGGGTAAGCTCTGATCCTCTGCACACTCCACGTGACTGACACACAGACGCAACCTCCGATGACCGCCTCCCGTGGAAGGAGCAGTGATCGGGGTTGAACGCGATAGACCCATCCCAAACAACAAGAGGCATAGATTCTCATGAGCCCCTGAAATGCAGGGGCTCATGATAATCTATGTCTAGCAAAAAAGAAGTGCATCAGACTAACCCCGGCGCGGCGGACCCCTCTTTTGTTCTCATCCAGGAAACTCCTGAGGAAAAATTAGCCCGGTTAAGCTACGGGTTGAACTGGTTGCGAACGCAAGGGCTTTCAGCGCGTGCTTTACTTCGGCGAGTTGTGCGGTCGTCCGGCCCAACCCGACGCGTGTGCTTTTGAATCCGTCGCATCTGTTTCTGGCCCCCTCTTTTCAGCATTCCAGCCCGCCCTGCCCAATTCAAAAGATTGTCCCCTCCAACGTAAATCTTGGGTGGTATAAAAAGGCTGACCAGGCCGACACCTCAAACTGTAATCAGATTTAAGTTGCGAGAAAAGTCTTCCTCAGTCGGGCACAGCAGTTACAAATCGCGGGCTGCTGCCCTGAGCGGGATAAAAAAAAAAAAGGTGTTGCAATAACTACTAAGGAACAATAAAGTTGTTGTGTACTGTCAGTGTGCAAAAATCTCTTTTGTTTTCTTCACAAATTTGAAGAAGTTGCACTTTCTTTGCCAATTCACGAACTGAAACCTCAACCAGCACCATGGATTTCCAGAATGTTCTTCAAGTCGCTGTGGCGACGTTGGTGATGATCTTGGCCACTGCAGATGCCCAGGGTTTGTTTTACCGTGTCCCTCAATCTGAGGACAGCTGTCGGAGTTTCAAGTTCACTTCCAGCAACGAGCAGTTTGCCAAGTGGATCGCCACTCTGCCGTTCGGCAAAGGGATCAGCTGCGGCACCGGCCAGGTTGTCAATTCTCAGGGCAATTGTGTGTCCACCACGGACACTACCAATGACCGTTGCTATACTCAAGGTACGATTTGCTGTCTTGTCATGTCCAAACCTGTCCTGTCCTGTCTTGTCTTGTCTGTCTCGTCTTGTTTATCGAGCGTTGTTTAACTGTGCCGAGTTACGAAATACGCACATTTTGGAGTTATCCTCTCAGGACCGCATTACATTTCAGGAAACAGATAGACCATGATAGTTTAAGGGTGGTGGCAAAAAAAGCTTGGCGCCTATAGGCGCCAAGCTATTCTGCCACCACCCTTAAACTATCATGGTCGAGCCATATCTTGCTGTGGTGTGACGCGGGCAGAATAAGTTAACACATTACATACAGAGGTTTAAGTTATCTTCTTCTTCTTTTTTAGATCTCCTTTGAGGTCTGTTTCACAACTCTGGAGACAGATGGATCATGGTAGTTCAAGGATGGTGTATGAGACAGATCGACCATGATAGTTGAAGGGTTGGTGTGGGAATAGCTTGGCGCCCACAGGCGCCAAGCTATTCCCACACCACCCTTGAACTATCATGGTCGATACACATTCTGTAGTACCTTTCAGCGCCTATAGATTTGTCTTGTCTTTCCATTTTCTTTTGTTGTCCTTGCTGGTGCTTTGTTTTTCATAATTCGCCTTGAGCTCATACACTCACACAAGAGGGAGGTGGATCGGCCATGATAGTTTAGGGGTAGTGCCAAATATGTTTGATGCTTCGGAAAGTGCTAAGCCATTCTGACAGTGACTAGAAAATTATTGAAATGAAAATAATATTTTAAAAATAATGATGAAACAATATTAAAAATAGTATAAGTTATTGGTCGCAGGGTTTTGCCACACGGACTCTTGTAGGCCTGAGGAAGGTCAAAGGAACCATTGTACCCCGAAGACCGAAAACCTGAGGGGTACAATTGTTCCTTTGACCTCTCGAAGGCCTACAAGGTTCAGTGCAGCATGCCCCTGCTACCAATAACGTATTTGTGTTCATTCCTCCACTATTTTCGTAAAAGAAATCAAGAAGAAAACTTCCGACTTGGATCACGCCAGACATGACTGACGTCAAAGGAATATACATTCATACATAATAGACTTACGACGTAATTTAAAATATTTCATCATGTTGCCATCTCCACTAGTGTGTTTGTTGTTTCGAACAACACTAAGTAACGTTTTACTTAGATCGTTTTGGTGATCTTTTATAAAACTGGCATCCAAGACGTGTCAGAAAGAGAGCTACAAAAAGTCCGCCATTAGTTGCCACAAGGGGTTTTGTATCCCGGTCACATGGTACGGTTTGGGCTAAAGTTACTGGTCGTGTGACGTAGGGATGAAAACAATAAAAGTTATTGGTCGCAGCGGTGTGCTACACTGACTCTTGTAGGCCTGAGGGAGGAACCATTGTACCCTGAAGGCCTTCGGCCTTCGGGGTACAATGGTTCCTTTGACCTCTCGAAGGCCTACACGGGTCCGTGCAGCAAGCCCCTGCTAACAATAACGTATTTGTTTTCATTCCTCCACTATTTTCGTAAAAGAAATCAAGAAGACATCTCAGTTCCGACCTGGATCACGCCAGACATGACTAACGTCAAAGGAGTATATATTTATTCACAATAGAAAACGCCGTGTGACGTAGGGATGAAAACAAATTAATTTGTAGACCAGCAAATATGTTATTTTGGGTCAAGCTAATACTAAAAAAAATAACTAAAAAGTAAGTGCCAAGGGTGTAAACTAAATCCCAAAGAAGAAGAAAAAAAACACGTGTAGAAAAGTCTGTTACAACACAATTTGCAAACTGTGTTGTAATTGTCTTTTCTAAGCGTGTTTCTTTCTTCTTTGGGATTTTCTAAACTAGTACTAAGATTATTGTTGACGTCTGTAATATATAAATGTCTTTTCCTATTGTATATAAAAAATAATCCAGCCATATTTGTCTCACGCCGGCTGTACTATAGCAGTCATATTGCGTTACCATGTGACCAACGTCAAATAAATCATTTCTTGTTCCTGTAACAGCACTGGCGGGCTCCGACATCGCCTCGAGGTGTATGAGGAACCCAACACTGCGGTTCGCCGATCCTACGGACTGCGCCAGCTACTACGACTGCGCCAAAGTATCCCCTTACAAGGCCACTTGTCCGCCAGGGCAGATGTTTAATGACGTGAAAAAGTTGTGCGACCTGTTCCCACGGGTCTACTGCAATGAACGTCCAGGTCAGTGTTATTGGCTGTTTCAAAAATAACTCGTTCAGTGCCGAGAAAATCTGAACACCACCCAAATGGAAGTGGTATAGATCCACTTGATCCAAATTAGCTGCAGCAAGAGGCACATATCTTCATGAGCCCCCGCAACTGCGGGGGCTCATGAAGATATGTGCACTCTTGCTGGAGCTAATTTGTATCCGTGTGGACGTTTATGACATTGACAAAGAATGCAGAAACACAATCTGCGTCAAATGGCACTTAACGGGGTAAAACAAACTAAATAAATGTTGTCAGGTACGTGATTCACAGACGCCGTCTTTGCAAAATAGTATACATGTTTCTGAGCTCAAAGTTACTCCAATAAGTTATTTATGTGCAATGTTTCCTTTTGTCTGTGAAAAGAAATTGAAAAATCGAAACATTAAAATGTTATCTTTGCACAATTATTTTTTTTTATTATTATTATTTTACGTCTGCGATTTTTTGCTTCTTTGTTTTTCTTTCATATTTTGCACCCAAAAAAGAATCAGCTGTTCCAAACACGAGTCTCTCTCTCTCTCTCTCTCTCTCTCTCTCTCTCTCTCTCTCTCTTTCTCTCTCTCTCTCTCTCTCTCTCTCTCTCTCTCTCTCTCTCTCTCTCTCTCTCTCTCTCTCTCTCTCTCTCTCTCTCTCTCTCTGGGTGGCGTTCGCCTTGCCCCGGCAGTTAAAGGGCCTAATTCTAACTTCATCCACCACATATCTGTCTGTGGCACGTTTCGAATGAGTTAATACGCTGTTAACCCTTCGGGTGTCGGTAGCGGTTACAGTCGCGATGATTCCTAAAGCAAACATCGCGACTAACACAGCTACCGACACCCAAAGGCTTAAGCATGAATTCTTTACATTTCCGGTCTCTTTCACAGTGAGCTACTCGCAGGCCGACCTGAACTTCCTGTGCCAAGTGGAGCCCAATCGCATCATCCCCCTGGACAACTGCAACAGCTACTACAACTGCTCCAGCCCCCCGGACAGCGAGGGCCGTTTCCAGCGCTACGAGAACGAATGTGCCTACTTCAGTCTCTTCGACAGGGAGAGGAAGCTATGCATGCCCGCTACTGAGGTCCAGTGCAACCTGCGTCGTGAGATCAAATATGCCTGTATGTATTTGTGTCATTGTCTTCTTTTTTCCAACGGGGCCCCAGTATCAAAACGTCTTCGGGCCCACGACGACCGTCGTGGGCTCGCGGACCTCTGCTTACTGAGTGGGGAGCAGGGGGAGGGAGGGGGGGGGTCTTGCTCTTATTGTTGTTATTCCTGTTTTATTTTGTGTGTTTGCTACTTTCTTTTAATCTCCTCTTTGTTTTTTGTTGTTATTTGATTTTGTTTTATTTTAGTCTGTGCGCTGGCTCAATGAGGCCGTCGTGGGCCCGAGGACCTCTGTTTACTGTGTTGGGGGGTGGGGGGGTTGGGGGGCGGGGTAGGTTGTAGGTGGTGTGTATCTGTGGCAGCAAAGGGGTTTATCTATTTAGCCCCGACGCACTAAAGAAGCAGATAGATTGACCATGATAATTAAGACGGTGGCAAGAGTAGTGCCAGGCGCCAAGCTCATCTGACACTACTCTTGAATTATCGTGGTTGATCCATCTCCTGCAACTAGTGCACAGTCATTAGGTGACACCTCCAAAATTTGGGAAATGCAGCCTCGGGGTTAAGTGGGTTAATTTTGCTAGTCATCTTTTGTTCCTGTTCAGTTTTTGTACTGACAGAATGAAACCTTCTATCCACCAGGCGAGCTCAAGCAGTTTTCCTGCGGCAGGGGTCAGCACTGCAGACCTTGTCAGGTAGACTTCCCAGACTGTACCAGACTTCCGGACGGCGACCAGCCCTACCCGGGTCAGGAGTACACACCGTATTACGCCAGATGCTCCCAGGGCAGGTCACTCGGCAAGGGAGCATGCGAGAGCGCCCCGGATAACCTCCCGCGCCTGTTCGACTCGAGGTCACTGAAATGCGAGCACATCAAGAACATCCCCCGTTCTCTTGGCGGTCTCGGAGACAACTAAAGGCAACTGGACCAATGAAACGCATCCGTGTTGTTGTGTTACAGAGTAACGCGACGATGTGAGGTGCTGACGTCATGGTGACGGCTCATTGACATCACTACGAAGATGAGGACTATGACGACACTGTGATAATTGACACATGATTTGTACAAATGTGGGGGAGGGTGGTGAGATGCTTGACACTGGGGACATGACATTTATCATATCGTATTCATCACGCTGACTATGTAGCTTATTTGTGTATTATGAACCGGAGACATCAGTAAATTTCGAGAAAGAAAGAAAACAATCAAATTGCCATAGTAGTGAACCTTATATGCTTGTATCTTTTATGTCTGCTTTAAAGAACGGCTGAATTAGTAGGCGAATGGTGTGTGTGTGTGTGTGTGTGTGGTGTGTGTGTGTGTGTGTGTGTGTGTGTGCGTGCGTGCGTGCGTGCGTGCGTGCGTGCGTGCGTGCGTGCATTCGTGTTGGGGGTTGTAGGGTACGTGCTTCCTGGCAACGAATGTGTCTTCTTGCTTTTGTCTCTACATCCGTCCGTCCATGTCTGTATGTCCGAGTCTGCCGGTCAAAATAGCTCAGTTTGTCTGTAAGTTTGACCGTGTGTCTATCTGTCTGACTGACTTTCTTTTTTTCACACGGGTATATAAAACTCAGAGGGAAGTAAAACTGTGTGCTTTTATTGAAATTAGCTTTCAAAGACCAGCAAAACGACTCTTTTTGCTTTACCGCAAAGCTTTGACACTAACAGTTCCACGCTTAACTCAACATAACACATTATTAGAGGAACGGCTGAAGTAAATGCTTGTCAGCAAGAGATATATAGATTCTCAATGAGCCCCTGCGATAGGAGGGGCTCATGAGAATCTATGTCTCTTGCTTACGAGAGACTAAATAAAGGATATGACCAGAAGGGTCACTTGTAAAAAAAAGATTCTGAAGTTCCTTTCATCCTTGGAGGATGTAATGTTTGCTAAGTGTAAGCAATTATTTAAATAAACCGTCCTGTATAGTTATATCAAGACTGCTGAGTAAATCCGTCTTTAAAAAGTTTTAAGCGGGTCTTCGAAACAAGGAAAATATCTTTGGGGTCCATATTTGTTTTAACAATTTGAAAAGTTGTCATGGGGGAAAAGGATTTGTGATGCAGGTGAACGGGATTTTCACACATCCCACGGGTGTTGCTTCAAAAGCAGTCAAACGAATTTGCAGTTCACACACACACACACACACACACACACACACACACACACACACACACACACACACACACACACAAACACACATACACACATATACATACACACACACATACACACACACGCACACGCACGCACACACACACATACACACACACACGCACACATACACACACACGAACGCACACACACACGCACACACACACACATACATACACACACACACAAACACGCATATCCGTACAGTCATAAATGATACACAAAAAAATTGCTCTGTGTGACATCTACTTTGACTTGACAAAATAAATCTTCGTTAGTTTTTGTACTACATCCATTTTTTTAAGTGACTCTCAAGCCTGCGAAATGCTGGACATTATCCAGAAACAACGAAAGAAGCACACTTTAAAATGACAAGGACACAACGATAACTCCACAACACGACATACGTGTGTATCCTTGACGGCATCGGTCCTAGCGCTGTTTTCTGAATATTTCATAAAACCATTCGGTCTGATCATTCCCGGCCCTGGTTCTTTCTTCGTTGTTATTTAACCCTTTCGCTGAGGTAACAAATCAAGCAATATCCTAATGCAAGAGGCATAGATCCTCATGAGCCCCCGCAACTGCGGGGGCTCATGAGGATCTATGCCTCTTGCTGACCCCACTTTTTATCCATGCTCCTTTGAACGGGTAAAGTTCTTTGGCCTTGAAATAAAGAAAGATTTATTCAGTAAAACACAATATGCGACCTCTGGCAGGGCCGAAGGGGTTAACAGGTTCGGTTTTGCCCAACGTAAGTCACGTCAGTCAACACTTACATCGGCTTTGATCTCAGTACACTGCATTGGTTTTAACCCCTCCCCTGCTAATCGTCACAGATTGAGTTCAAGTTTCTGAAGCCTTTTTTTTAGTTCAACGCCTTAGAGCCCCAGGCGTCGAAGTAACATGGATACAAAGTGGTTTTCAGCAAGAGGCATAGATCTTCATGAGCCCCCGCAACTGCGGGGGCTCATGAGGATCTATGTCTCTTGCAGTGGGATTGTAATCACTTTTTTTTTTTCCTCTCGACTGCGAAGAGGTTTATGCACCGGCCTCACTGTACCAGCTTTGCTCTTAGTAAACACACAAACTTTGCATCAAGCCGATTACCTGAGACACCGGCCATGACTAAACCGCTGAACAGATCTGCGGGCCAGCCAGACATACCATTAAAATGCGCTTTGTGGTGTCCGTGCGCGAAGGGTGTAACCGTGTTTGCTTTGCTTCAGCAGCGGGCAACACTGAGAAGAAGACATCTTTTCAAATACTACACTGAATAACAACTACGTGGTTTAATCCCTTCACTGCCACTGGCCACGAGGGAGTCCCTGAAAGTCACTGAAAGTAAAAAAATACAGCTGCGAAAACCTTCATTCTTCCGAGGAACACTGCTATGAATAGGTCCAGCAAGAGGCATATATAAAAACTCATGAGCCCCCTGCCCTTGCGGGAGTTTATAAGGTTGTATGTCTGTCTTGCAGCTTGGTGGTGCTCACCTTCGTCCCTTCAGTGAAAGGTTTAACTCATTCTACCCTAGACGCACCACAGCAAGATAAGGATCGACCATGATAGTTCAAGGGTGATGCCAGAATAGCTTGGCGCCTATGGGCGCCAAGCTATTCTGGCATCACCCTTGAACTATCATGGTCGATCTGTGTCCTGCACTAGAGTGCAGTCTTCAGAGGACAGCGGCCAAATTTGGGGATTCCGGTCTTAGGGTACAAGGAGTTAAAGGAACATTTCTTGATTACAGATGTACAAACTTTGCATCAGCCGCTTGCATAAACCGATGGCTAATCCGCTTATCTGCCGGCCAAACGTACCATTGAAATGCTCTTTGTGGTGTACATTGTTGGCGTGTCCATTGTTGTTTGCGTGGCGTGGACGTTAACCCATTTAACCTCGAAGCACTGCAGTAGGAGATGGATCGACCTTCATAATTCAAGGGTAGTGCCAGATTAGCTTGGTGCCTGACGGCGCCAAGCTAATCTGGCACCACCCTTGAATTATCATGGTCGATCCCGCGATCCATCTCCTCCAACCAGAACATAATTGTTAGTACGTGACACTGTAAAAATTGTGACATGCGGCTTTGGGGTTAAATGGGTTAAACTCCGAAACAACCATCTGAATTAACCATCAGTGTTGTAAATTTTCCGTTATGTTACGTGTTGGGGATTATGCACATTTAAGAATTACAAATGCACACAATAAGCAGCTGAAGCGAAAAAGGTAGGCATCTCAGTTATCGGATACATAAGCACTGCATAGAAATTGGTCATTTACTTCTACCTTTGCTAGTTACAAATGTACATTTAAAGATTAAGGATCGTGAGCCTATAACTATAGAATATGCACATTCAGCCAACACTAAGAAGGAAGTCATAGTCCTTTAGGCACATTTTAAAAATTGCTTTTTATATTTATGTACGGATTTACATACACATATAAGACTTTTTTTAATAATCGAATTTTACTATACTAAAATTTTTAAGATTCATACACTAGAAAAGTACGAAATATGTACAAAAATTAGACGTGTGTTAACAAAAACAAATAGCTTCGTACGTTAATCTGATTAATAACTTTTATAGTAACATAATGTGAAGAGGTGGTACATGGTGCTGTTGTGCAGCTTCTCCATAAAACATCTGGTGAAGCAATTTTTTTAAAGTCCCATGACTACGTGAATACAGTTTTGCTTAGTTTTTTATGCGTTATCTGTTTAACACATTTTGAGACGACTCGCATGCGGACACGCGGCTGTTCACCGAGTGTCCGCTTGCGGGTCGTCTTCAATGAGTTAGACTACAACATGTTTTTACCCTGACCCTGTTGTCGATTCATACAAAATACATGCACACATTTAGATTGACCCAAACAAGGTGCGCTTTTAAACAACAAACATACATCAACACCCTCGTGCATGCAGCCACTTGTATTGTAAACAGTACCAGTGGTTGCGTGGACCAGGGGGTTAACGTTGGTTCTCTACGCATGTAATATCAGATTTAACTGTTATAGTTTCAGGTCACGGACGGACATGAGTTACACTGGTAGTGGTGGTTAGGAATAAATTACACACACACACACACACACACACACACACACACACACACACACACACACACACACACACAAATGCCACTCATATACGCATGGACGCACGCACGCACACGCTCGCGTACGCACGTATGCACACACACACACACACACACACATACACACACAAACACACACACAGACACAAACACACACACACACACACACACACACTCAGACACAACCCACACACACACGTTTTCAACCTCTTGAACTTTGTCCCCCAAGACCTACCGGTCGAAGTCATCTCCTCACACACCCCACCCCCCACCCTACCCCCATCCACGCCCCACCCCCTTCCGGCCTCTCTCCACCTGCCCCTTAATTTTCCCTTCCCACCCCTGACCTCCGCAGTTCTAGTACGCAGAGCTGATCCGCAATAGTTCCTCCATCTCAGTGAAAAGTAAAATAAGGCTAATTCGACTTCTTTCTCTACCTTCCCCACCCCCACCCCCACCCCAACCTCTGCCAAACTTTCCCCTTTCCCCTTAACCCCCAACCCCACCCCACCCCCCACCCCCCGCCCCCACCACAACCCAACCTTAACCTCCCCCCTCCCATACACACACAAACCCCCTTACCCCCGCCCCCCCCCCCCACCCCCACCCCACACCATTATTCCCCGCCATCAGCACTTCACTTTCGATCCGATCCCGGTCTCCAAAGTCGTAGTACTTAGAGTTGACCCGGAACAGCTCCTCAATCTCAGCGAAGCTAATGTAGGCCTAAAAGATGCTAATCTCATTCAAGCAAGAGGCGTAGATTCTCATGAGCCCCTGGAACAGCAGGGGCACATGAGAATCTATGCCTCTTGCAAACTTAAAGGTCTTAATACTGTGGGACTCTCTCTCTATACTCTTCTATAAGAGCGTATGAAGGTGGGCGAGCTACGTCGATATTTCTTGACATGATCTATCGAACTGTCTAGTGCGGATTTTCCTGTCCGAAACGCAAATACCGGATAACATTGAGTTCAAAGTAAACGTCATTATGTCGCTGAAATGTATGTGTGTGTGTCAGCTAGCCTGTGATCTCGGACCTTAAGGTTTGCAGCCGTATGATCCAAAATCACAGACCAGCACTCGTTCAGAAGCGGCAAGGTTCAAAACATCACAAGCCACCGAACTGTTGATATACCGGTAACAAACAAGAACATTAAACAGCGACCAGGATTGGAAACATGTGAACTTGAGTGCTGGTATTGTTATTTTCCACCGTATACTAATTCAGACCACAGGATACAAAATGAGAGACATTATAAGACGAACATTCATGACGAATAGCCCATGCTTTCTGATTAGATCAAATCCAGACCAAAAAGGTGACTGCCACGCGTGTAAATTTAGAGAAGAACCCAACGGAGAAATAAACACGCAAACAAAAGACAGTTACAACACAATTTATTACATACCTTGTCAATTGTGCTGTAAGTGTCTTGTTTTCAGCGAGTTTCTTTCTGCGCTGGGTTCTTTTCTCATTATATAACATGTGTGTGTGTGCGTGTGTATGCGTGTGTGTATGCGTGTGTGTATGCGTGTGTGTGTGTGTGTGTGTGTGTGCGTGTGTGTGTGTGTGTGTGTGTGTGTGTGTGTGTGTGTGTGTGTGAGATGGTGTGTGTGTGTGTGTGATGGTGTGTGTGTGATGGTGTGTGTGTGTATGTGTGTGTGTGTGATGGTGTGTGTGTGATGGTGTGTGCATGCGTTTGTGTGCGTATGTGTGTGTGATGGTGTGTGTGTGATGGTGTGTGTGTGATGGTATGTGCATGCGTTTGTGTGCGTATGTGTGTATATTTGTGTGCGTGCGTGTGGGAGGGCAAGCAGGCGTGTGTGTGTGTGTGTGTGTGTGTGTGTGTGTGTGTGTGTGTGTGTGTGTGTGTGTGTGTGTGTGTGTGTGTGTGTGTGTATGTGTGTGTGTGTGTGTGTGTGCATGCGTGCTTGCGTGCGTATGTGTGTGTGTTTGCGCGTGCTTGCTTGCGTGCGTGCATGCGTGTGTGTGTGCGTGCGTGTGTGTGTGTGTGCGCACGCATACGTGCGTGCGTGGGTGAGGGGATGGGGATAAGGAGACTACAGACGCAAGTTTACGTACGTCATTGTGTAGGGCCTAAGAGCACACCCCTCTGGAAAGGTCCCCAGCACGCAAAGGGCTATGGGGACGAGGACGACAGTCGTGCGCGGACCCACTGTAGCCGACTTCGGCCAGATGGCCTTTGCTCTCAGGGTAGTGGCCTGGACTGCAGAAAGAAACGTTTCACTCCGTATCTTGCATGAAATGCATCTTTCAGCACTGGCTTTCCCTCACAATGAGAGTAGGCCGCCTTTCATATGGCCTGAGCAACTAGCAGTTGGGTGTGTTTCACCCCGCCATGACTCGTAACTCCTTACTCACTGTCAAAAAGAAATGAACACGGTCCCACTACAAAGAGACATAGATCCTCATGGGCTCCCGCAGCAGCGGGGGCTCATGAGGATAAATGTCTCTTTGCTCAGACCAGTTTGTATCCTATGTTCCTTGGTTGTGATTTTTTTTTTTTTTTTTTTTTTTTTTTTTTTTTTGGGGGGGGGGGGAGGGGGGGCGTTCAATGAATACAGTTTTCAGAGTCAAAAATACGCGTTCTGTGGCAGGGAAGGGGTTAACCCATCACTGCCAGTGACCACAAATATTTTTCTTTAAAAAATCGTCGTAATTAACCCTTTACGTTTTTGATATTATTGTCAATACAACGTCAACAATCCCGAGACGTCAAAAGAACATAAATGCAAATTAAATGTATTCAGCAAGAGGCATAGATCCTCATGCGCCCGCGCAACTGTGGTGCTGGTGGTGGTGGTGGTGGGGGGGGGGGGGTTGCCGTGCTCATACAAATCTATACCTCTTGCAGTTGGATGGTGTTAAATATTTCTCAGTGAAGGGGTAAATTGAACGCCAAGAAACTCTGTACGTCCAAGGAACACAGATTATTTTTAAAAAGGCACAACAAGAGGCATAGAACCGCATGAACCCCCCGCACATGCGGGGACTCATGAGGTTCTATGCCTGTAGTTATGTTCTCTAATTTATCTTGGCAGTGAAGGGATTAATAAATAGGGTTTTGGGGGACGAACCTGAACGGGTGACAAATACGTACGTAGGCGCTAATGGTTGTGTCCTCATGACAAGACAGTAGGCTGGCAAAATGGACAAACGGCAAGCCACAGTGACAAGGTACATAATTATCAGATCGTGTCTCTAGCCCGCCTTCACGGACAGCGTACAGTGACAAGGTACATAATTATCAGATCGTGTCTATAGCCCGCCTTCACGGACAGCGTACAGTGACAAGGTACATAATTATCAGATCGTGTCTATAGCCCGCCTTCACGGACAGCGTACAGTGATGACGTTCCTGCAGCCGTCGTAAGGGGGCACTACGGATAAACCTGTTCGATTGAAGCACACGGGTGTAGCAAAGGACCAGTAAGAGACATAGATTCTCATGAGCCCCCGCGCCTGCGAGGGCTCATGAGGATCTATGCCTCTTAAATCTGGTGTGTTTTTTGTGTTGTTGTTTTTTTTGTTTTTGTTTTTTTAATTTATTTATGTATTGTTGTTGATGATGATGCTGTTTTGTTGTTGCTGATTTTCGAACTGAATGATCGAACTAAGGAGGACTTGTCTCTTCGGATGTAAATGGCGTCATGCGGCACTAAAAGTCATAGATGTTCTTCAACTCCTCGAAGATGTAAATCTGCATTTTGCGGGTTGGTGTCAGAGGCTAATTACTTTGAACTTTGCAAGTCAGTTGAAAGGTATTGACACTTGGGGAACGAAGAAGTACTGTAGAGCTTCTTGCTGCGTGGCGTATTTAACTCTGATGAGGTCACATGTTTCTCTGCATTGAATACGTCTCCCTTTACGCAGACCAGAATGCGAGGGGCTCGTGTGGATCAGCGCATCCCTCCAGATGTAGAATATTCGCCAGTAGGAGTGGTTCGTCAGTGTTAAATTGCCGTAGTCCCCGCGTCGTCTTCAGGTGTGTGTCCGAAAGATTCATTCGCGACCTGCGGGTAAACGCTCACACGTAGTGTTTACAGTGCACACGACCGATCATCTGCAAGAGGCGTAGATTCTCATGAGCCCCTGCATTCGCAGGGGCTCATGAGAATCTACGCCTCTTGCTGGGATCATTTGGCATTTGTTCTTTCTCAAAAGGAAGAAGGCATTTAAGTGACAGGTGACGACAAGAAGCGTGTCACGATGGTGGGTTATATAGGTTGGACAGTTTACACTCTTGACTAAACATGGACACTTTTCACATCTGCACCAAAAGAGGGCCTCCCGCTCCTATTTCTTCCTATATATAGGAATGTGAGGATACTCCCTGCATCAAAATACAACGTCATTTACTCACGGCACGAAACATTTCATGCACTGGTAGTACAACGTTTGTCCATGTATGCATATCAGAATAGGATAGTGCAAGCCAGGGCGCACACACGCTGACACACACCACACTCACGCACACGCAGACACACACACACATTTACAAGCATGCAAGCACACGCACATACACACATACGCACCCACGCACTCACACACATACACACATACACGCGCGCGCTCATTCATGTACACACGCACACACATACACACACGAACGCACTTAAACTAACACACACACACATACACACACACATACACACACCGCACACGCACACACACCGCACAAGCACACACATACACACATGAACGCACTCCCACGCACACACGCACGCACGCACGCACGCACACACACACAAACACACGCACGCACACACACACACAAACGCAAGCACACACATACACACACACACACACACACACACACACACACACACACACACACACACGCACGCTGTCACTCATATACACATTTGTATCTTACTGCCCATCACACAATACATACCTGCCAACGCCCTCGCCCTCGCATGTCACACAGCCGCCCCGGAAGGTGATCCAACAAAAATCCTATATCTCCACTCATCTCCTTCAGACATGGTCCCCAAGGCCAAAGCGTCAGATGCTCATGAGCCCTACAATCCGCCATGTCTGTGGTGGTCTGCGAATTTGGACCTTACGGCTGAAAGCCGTAAGGTCCAAAATCACAGACCAGCATGCACTTAGGGAAGTAAATGCTTTATGTTTCAAGCACGAAAAGACGGTAATTTATCATTATTATTATAAGTTGTTATACATTTCTAGGCATTTAAATCAATGACCAACATACACATACAGTCGCAAATGCTATGGATTTAACTCATTCAGCCCGACGCACGCATTTCCCAAATTTTGGGGGCGTCATCTAATGACTAATCACAAGTTGCAGGAGATGGATCGACCGTGATAATTCAAGGGCAGTGCATGATTAGCTTGGTGCCGACAGGCGCCAAGCTAATCTGGCACTACCCTTGAATTATCATGGTCGACCCATCTCCTGCTGTAGAGCGTCAGGGCTGAATGGGTTAAGACTATAGTTTATGATAATAATATGATTTATTGAAATAGGTGTGCGTTTAAATCATCAAACAGTATCCACATATAGATGTAGATGATATAATATTATATTTCAAACACGAACAAGACTATATTTTAACATAATTATATAAGTTATTAAAACATCTGTTCATTTAAATCACTGAGCAGTAATCATGTGTAAATGCTATGTATTCCAAACACGAATTTTATCATAAATTTTGACCCATAAATTCAAATCACGGACCGGCGATCTATTTATGGAAGTAGAAAGCTAATACGGTTTTAATGGTTTTAATTTAAACATGAAAAAGACTAGTCTTCTAAAAAAATAATTAAAAAATAATAATATCAGTGTGTATTTAGCACAATTTCTTGTATGACGTCATTTGAATGTTTACAAGCCACCCATTTCCCTTATAGCCTACCCACCCGACCATCTGCACGGCCCATCCACCCGTCTAACTATACGCACCTACCCACGCAACACTTCAGGGTTGGGCCGAGACAGAGGAGGGATAAATCAAAAAGACAAGACAATTTACACACACTCCCGGATCCAGGTCCGGCCACCTGCAAGAGACATACAGTCATATGAGCCCCTGCAGGTGCAGGAGCTCGTGTGAATATATGTCTTTTGCTGGTGTTCAGATCGGCTCCAGGTGCCCGTCAAACTGACGGTGTTATTTCGGGGTAAACTTATCACTGGACTCTTCACCCCCGCCATGCCTCCAAGTGTATAAAAGCCTCATTCCGTATCGCTAACTTCACTTCCGAGAGAATCCTTGTGCCGAGATTTTGGAGAACCCGATCAAGACATTGACTTCTATACTTCAGCTTTTTGGCTACAGATTCTCTTCTTGGAGGGAATCAAGGAATAATCGAAACCTTGCGACACATATTTAGGGGAGACACAAGCTCATTTGTCTGCGAGAACAGAGAAAACCAACAACAAAATGTCTTCAACTTTTCTTCAAGTTCTCGTGGCTGCCTTCGTGGCTACGTGCGCTATGGGGTGGGAGAAACCCCAGTGCCCCACGGGCCGTGAGTTCGGGGCCGGGATCGTGTGGCTGGCTGACCCCCACGACTGCTCAGCCTTCTACGTGTGTAACGTGCAGCAGCGCTTCGACTTCTCGTGCGGCGACAACGTCTGGGACCAAGAGACCAAGACCTGTGTGGGCAGAGGCTCTCAGTGGGATAAATGTGAGTAGCAAACAACAGTTATTTAACCCATTTAGCCCCATGGCCACATGTCCCACGTTTTGGAGGTGTTACCTAACGCCTTTGTACCAGTTACAGGAGATAGATTGGTCATGATAACTCAAGGGTAGTGAAGGCGCCAAGCCAATCTGGCACTAACCTTGAATTATCATGGCCAATCCATTTCCTGCTGTAGGGCATTGAGGCTAAATGGGCTAACCCTTTGGCTGTCGGTATCGCTTTTTTTGTCGCGATGGCTCCTGTATGAATCATCGCGACAAAAAGCGTTACGACAGCCAAAGGGTTACGTATTGTGATACATGTTTACGTTTTCATAATACGTTGTACATTTACGTTTGAAAAAAATACTGACAGAAGTATCTATGCCGCATCTCTGCACTTGCGTGCAAACACCTTGCTTGGCAATATCTCTCTAAATGGCGCTGTACTGAAGTGGTGGGCAAATTTTCGCATTACCTGTCCAGCTATGTTCATTATAAAACGAAAATGAGAGTGATACGGGGTGTATAGCTTCTGCGGCACCGGTTACTGTCTACTTTATTAAACATTTCAACATTTCAAACACGACGGGTGCAAAAGGTCAAATAAGAAGAGAAAAACAAATCAGTGTGTGCTTGAGCACAACGTGACTGCATTGTGTTACTGCGACTGAATGAGTGATATGTTTCCCGTGAGCGTGCGTGTTGATTTTAGCTCGCAGCGTAGCTGTGATCCTTTCGTAATCGAGATAAAGTACGTGTAATTTTCATGGAATCACCAAAAGGCAGGTTGCAAAACCCGAGATGTAAACTAAGAATAGGCTTGCATCCCTGGTCACTCTTTATAGGGGAGCTGGGAGGCTTGGTGGCCGTAGAGCGTTCGACTCTCGTCCGAAAGGTCCCGGTTCGAATCCAGCTAGGGTCAAAAAGTGTTCAGACCCTTTTCGATGCCCCGTCTTTGAAATCACCTTTGTGGTGGTCAAAAGATGTTAACTCATTCGAGACGTGCCGCCTCCGGATACGCGGCTTATACCGCTTATCCAGAGGCGGCACGTCTCGAATGAGTTAAGCCCTAAACGTGTAACATATGGCTAACACTTTGTGATTCGACAACGAGACCAGTTTTTTACCGATTTTTTTATGCCGCCTCACCTAAAAAGATCAAATAATCGGAGGGCCAAACAATCATAACAATGGAGCAACCTTTCCAAATCCCTCTGTAATATTTTAAACGTTCTTGGTGGAAGCCCACTCCGGTTTCGCACAGTTCCTGATACCGTATGCATCAATTTCGGATCGCCAAGTTACAGAATTATTCTTGTTGTTATATCCGAAGTTTGTTATAAGCGAAGCCATTGACATATAAAATGTGCTGATGGGACCACTGACGGGAAAAAGTGTTGTAATGTCCGATTTTCGTATTAATAATAATAATAATAATAATAATAATAATAATAATAATAATAATAATAATGTACATTTGTATATCGCTGATTTCCAAATGAATGATTCTCTAAGCGCTTTACAAGATCAAAAATCACAGAACAAAAAGTACAAGAAGGTAAAAGCTACAATAAATATTACAATAACTAAAGTGACACATATCAAAAGCTCGCACTCGCACATACATACACACCGTTACAAGAACAGTTACTGCCAACGATTCCTAACACAATGAAAATGCATGTAACTACACGCATAAGAAAAAAGATACTTTTTGAGCAGTGATTTGAAAGCAAACAGAGTTTGAGCATGTCTGACATGGGCCTGAAGGTCGTTCAAGATGAATGGACCGAAATAAGAATAAGCACGATCGTATTATCCGACCTTGTTATAAGCGAAGTAGATTGAATATCTAAGTAAAACAAAAGAGACCATACGTCGACTTTACAACGGACGTCCACATGTCCACAAGACAACCAAAGTTCGAAATCGGAAATCCAGCAAGAGGCATAGACCCCCTTAAGTCCCCGCAAACAGCGGAGACTGAAGGGGATCTCCCCCTCTTGCAGATGGATCAGTCACTCTGGCGTTTGATGAGTACCATACGCATACACATATCTAAGTAAACAGCAAGACTGAGATTAAGACGCGACCGACAGGACAGTTGACATCTGACCGTCTGGTTCCCAACAACTAAACACTCCAGCTGTCTTAGTGTCTCCTTAAGAGAGATGCACTCAGTAAGACAAGATTCACTATTTTTACATCAAGTGGTCGGGTGAAAATCAACGAAAGTGAGCACACTGAGCGGAGATAAATCATTGTAGAGCCTACGTGGTGGGGACACCCACGCGCAAACTCACGTGTTCGTCCGGACCCGGTGTTTGCTGTCTCTGATAAGACCGCTGATTTAGACTTTTTCACTCCCAGAGGGCAAACTTTGCTAATTAACCCCTCCACTGTCGAGAAAACGTGTCCATTACCCCCCTGCAAGAGGCATAGATCCTCATGAGCCCCCGCATTCGCGGGGGCTCATGAGGATCTATGCCTCTTGCTGACACTACTGTGCGTCCGTGTTTCTTAGACTGACTTTTTTTTTCTCTCATTGAATTAACAAAGACTTCAGATACAGAATTTGCGTCCACTGGCAGTGCCTGGCGCAGGACTAAGCTTACTCGTGCAACTGGCCCTCGCTATCCAGACATTACCTCTTCGGATACTCCGATCCACTCAAATCAAATCCTTGCGTTGGCAAGGGACTAGGAAGCAATCAGAATCTAATTCTAAGAGTCTCGTAAATTAAAACCACCGCGCTGACGAAGCAAATATCACAATCATCGAGAAGCATAGATCCTCATGCTCCACATCTGCGGGGGCTCAAGAGGATCTATGCCTCTCGAATGCGGATCTAGACCTCCTGTTGATCCCTTCTGCACCAGTGTTCGTCAGTCGAAGGGAATCAAAGGTTTTCGATTTATTACAAGAGCTACAAGAGCCGCCTAATCCGGATATCATCGTACGACAAGATTTGCGGTACGTGTATTGTGAAGAGACTTGAAGAGCTTTTCCGATAACATTGAGATATGGACACATTGTGCTCACGAGAGGTGAAAGTTCATTTAATATGAACGACGGCTAGATCCGGTACGGTGCCGTTTTTAGGCGGTCATGTGGGTGTCATACTAGTGTAAAGTCTTCATCAGGGGTCGGTCAGAATGAGTGAGGTCTGAAGCTTGTGTCTAGACCAGCAATATTTACTACAGTTCATTGGGTATTCATTGCAAGGATTTTTTTTTTCTTTTCTTTTTTTTTTCTTTTTTTTTTTTTTTTTTTTTTTTTTTTTTTTGGGGGGGGGGCAACAAATCCGAATTTTGTTTCAACCCATTCAACCCCACGGGCCGTATTTCCAAAATTTGGGAGACGTCATCTAACAACTATGTACCAGTTGCAGGAGATGGATCGACCATGATAATTCAAGGTTAGTGCCAGATGACTGAGCTTAGCGCCGACAGGGCTTGAATTATCATGGTCGATCTATCTTCTGCTGTAGTGCCGGCGTCGGGGCTAAATGAGTTAAGTGAATTAATTTACATAGAAAGAGTGCTGTCGGGAAGTAGCAGTAGGAGTAGTAGTAGTAGTAGTAGTAGAAGAAGAAGAAGTATATTGTTAGTAGTAGCAGTAGTAATAGTAGTATATTGTTAGGACTAGTAGTAGTAGTAGTGTGAATAACTCATGTGTGATTATCTGTGATTTTGGACTTGGGTACTTGGAGGAAAGAGAGGTTTATGGGAGGGTTGAGCCATAGGACAAAACAGCATCAGTACTCGATGTTCCCTGTTCCCTGTAGTGTGATCCCTTTTGCTTTAGATTTTCGTTTTCATTAGTTACCTAATTTTTGTTTTCGTTTTGTTTGTTATCGTGACTATCGTTATCATGAACCCTGCCATTGCCGGGGCGAAGCTGAAGGCTACCCAGCTGCAAGAGACATAAATCCTCATGAGCCCCCGCAGTCGCGGGGGCTCATGAGGATTTATGTCTCTTGTCAGTCCTATCTCCTTTATGCCCATTTATGGTCCCATTTCATTTGTGTCCTTCGTGTGAATGTCGGGTCAGTGTCCAGTGGTTTCAGAAATCCGTGATCACGGGCAGCGAGGAAGTTAACTCATTCGAGACGTGCCGCCTCCGGATACGAGGCGGCAAGTCTCGAATGAGTTAATTGTGATTATGATTATGATCATGAATGATCATGACTATGAGTATGAAGATGATTAACCCATTCAGCCCTGACGCATTACAGCAGGAAATGGGTCGACCATGATAATTCAAAGGTAGTGCCAGTAGGCGCCAAGCTAATCTGGCACTACCCTTGAATTATCATGGTCGATCCATCTCCTGCAACACAGGTGCAAAGTCGTTAGATGATGCCTCCAAAATTTGGGAATTGACGTTCGTCGGGCTGAATGAGTTAAGATCATGATCAAGATTATGATTTATGAAATGATTACGTTTGTTCAGGCACAATCGCAAGAGAGCTTGATTCACAAGCCGCGGAGAACGAGCTGACAGGTTTGTCCGGCAGCCTCCACCCGTGTGCGAGCTCCAACACAGGAATCCACGTCAAAGGAGACAACTGCGCCCAGTACTACGACTGCAGTGCAAGGGAGGCAACCATTAGCAGTGACCGATACGTTCGAGAGTGCGAGTTCCCTCTCTTGTTCAACGCGGAGACCAAGCGATGCGAGCATTACGACACGGTCAAGTGTGGAACCCGCACTGAGCCGCTGGATGCTTGTAAGTCATGGCACAAATTATTTATTATTTGCAAACTAAAGAGAGACGAACAGACAGACAGACATAGACAGCAGGGGCGGATCTGAGCGGGGGTTACAGAGGTTGTGGACTCCCAACCCCCCCCCACACACCCCCACCCCCCACCTCCTCAGACCCCAAACTGTCTAAAATGCTATAACAAAGTCCTTTTCTCGGGTGTTTGGAACATCCCCCTCCCCCCCCCCCCTCCCCCGTTATTTGATATTTTGGCGGAATGGTGAGAGTCTTAACACACACATTCACACATGCCTTCTTTCCTCCCCCCCCCCCCCCCCTCCCACCCATCCCCTCCCCGCTTTTCGATTTTTCGGCCCCTGGAAGCAAGGTCTAGCGTCGGGGTGGCTTTGTGTATCAGGCTGAATGTCCCAAAGAAAAAGTTGGACACTTCCCCCCTTTCCCTCGAGGTAACTGATCCGCCGGCCAAAGCCGACCTGAATAGTCAACAATGTAGTGGTCGCATGTACTCTGTGAACCGAAACAGATTATTTTTTTTAATTAAACTTTGACAATACAATGGCAATATCAATCTTTAACTCATTCAGCCCCACGGCAGTATTTCCAATATTTTGGAGGCGTCATCTAACGACTATGCACCAGTTGCAGGAGATGGATAGACCATGATAATTTAAATGTAGTGACTGATTCCGGCTTGGCGCCGACATGCGCCAAACTAATCTGGCACTACCCTTGAATTATCATGGTCGACCCATCTTCTGCTGTAGGGCGTCGGGACCGAATGGGTTAAAAAAAAAATGTCTGGCTGCTTTCCGATTACACACCTACATCATTTGTTTCAAGTCGCACTGCCTCTGATTGTCGTGATCCCTCGAGCGGCCTGTTTCAATCTTTCTAACATCAGCTCCAGACTGTCTTTTGACAATCTGTGGGCCGGTGTCACCCCACTTAACCCTTTGCGTGTCGGTAGCGGTTTTTGTCGCGGTGATGAGTCCTGTAAGAATCATCGCGACACTGAAAACCGCTACTGACACGCAAAGCAGGAGTTAAAACTGACCAACAGATGTTCCGGCATGTCTCCCGGCTTCATCAGACTGAGTATCTGGATACCTGTTGCAGGTGACTACGAAGCCAACCAGTGTCGCAGCGCTCACTGCATCCCGTGCAACGTCCGTTTTCCCTCCTGCCGTGGCCTCCCTGACGGTCTGAACCCCTGGGTCGGGCGCGAATACTCTCCCTACTACGTCCTGTGCGAGAAGCAGCGCTCTCTGTACAACGGAAGTTGCGACAACTCTCGCAGCACGCAGATCTTTGACCCCGAAAAGAGAGTGTGCGCAGAGTTCAAGGGCAACAGGGCCAACAGCCAGTAACTTGAAAACAGCTGCACGTTACAAAATGGAGGGGTGTAATCGTCATACTCATTTATCTTGTGATTTCATTCGGAGTCAGTGAATCATTGTTTGCAGATTAATTTTGTCGATTTTGATGGATGGTCGGCGACAGGTCCCCTGGATTGGTCATTGTTGCGTAGTCGATCACCCTCGGCGTGTGCTATTTCCTACAAGCCGTGTTAAAGAGGTGATCGACCACGTAACGGTCATCCTAGCCCTGTTGATTAACCCATTTAACCCCACGGCGGCATTTCCCAATCTTTTTAGATACACTTAACGAAGGTGTACAAGTTGCAAGAGATCCGCGACTGACCATGATAATTCAAGGGTAGTGCCAGAGTAGCTTGATTAGCCATCAGGCGCCAGATTTGCTTGATTAGCCATCAGGCGCTAGATTAGCTTGATTAGCCATCAGGTGCCAAGCTAATCTGGCACTACCCTTGAATTATCATGGTCGATCCATCTCCTACTGTAGTGCGTCGGGGCTCTTAATAGATTAATGTGTGCAATTGTAAAGGTGATCGACTGACTATCACGGCATCAAACGCTTGTTGGTTAGACCGTCAAAACTGAGTTAGCTTGAGGAGGACATTTGAAAGGCTTTTTTTTTCCCCCACTCATTAAGCAAATAAACGTTAAACGTTTAGGGCTTAACGTCTTTTGTCCACCACGAAGGTGATTTCAAAGACGGGACACCTAAAAGAGGTCTGTACAAATTTTTTTACCCCAGCTGGGTTCGAACCCACGACCTTTTGGACGAGATTCGAACGCTCTACCACCGAGCCAACCAGCTCTCACATAAACTAACAACTACTAATTCACTCCAGTGCACGTCAATGTTTAACCGCCTTCAAAGTACACAGCGAAATTTGCTCTTTTTTATGTCCCAAACAGCGCACAAGGTAATGCCGGGAGGGGGGAGGGGGGGGGGGAGGGTAGATGTATTGGAATGCCTATTATGCCATGTCCTTGTGGCCTGGAAGTTTGGTGCTATAAGAAAAATGATAAAAGGGATCTACCTGTAAGCGTTTATCCAGCGTGGAATGATTTCCCTTAGTACGGTGTGTGCACTGAATTCCAAGCTATTGCTAGCTACTCTTTAACTGTTTATTTCCCTGTGTTTTACCCTAGCTCTAACATCCTGCTACAAAGAGATTTGAGTCTTACGTGATAGTTCAAAGTATTATCCGAATGGATTTGCGTCTAGAGTTTCCAAACTGTTTTGACACCACCTTTCAACTATACTGAAGTGCAAAAGAAATGCGACACTTCAGTGCTTTCCGATGATTCCGGTGATGACGCATTTGTTTTGCTCATCAGTGTATCATGGTCGATTTTCCCCTTCACCTGTGATGTAGTCTTCACAGGACAAACTCCTAAATTA